>JAODAL010058672.1:0-21950 GCA_025379985.1 Phyllomedusa bahiana | reverse complement strand
GGGGGAAACAGGGATCTGAGGAGAGGCTCTTACCTCACAAGGCTTGAGGTAAGCCTGTACTGTATGAGGAGAATACAATGCTAGTGGCGCTAAATGGTAGGTCCAGACCTAAGATTTGATTTGTTTTTGTTTCTGTGTTTAACTGTACTGAAGAATAAAGATGGCTGAGGCCAGTGTTGGACAGAAACTGTGTGGTCCATGTGACATATGTTGGAGTGTCAGCCTGCTTACCAAAAGTGGCGATTTTGTGAGACTATCCAAGATGGCGGCTGGACGAGTGAGAGTCTCGCAATATATATAGAACATGTGTAGAGTTGCAATTTAAAAAAAGACTTTATTTTGTAAAACCTATCACAGCCTACAGATTTTAAACGTTCTTTTGTTCATTATGTAATTTGATTTATGTAGGTTGCACATTGTTAAAGTTGAAACACTGCATGAGCATTTATTAAATATATGTAAAAATAACTCCAATGCATCAGGTGCCGCTTGTCAATTTGTAGAAGTCCATGCACCACATATATCCACTTTTTCTTTTTCCGCTATTGATGAGGTTTTGAAGCTTGCTATCAAAGAGTACTGGTAATGCCTCCTTTATGAGTGTGAAATCCAATGGATTTTATCATTTAACTATGTTTTCCATCAGGGCTCATAAAAAAAAAAAAAAAAAACATTTTATATTTATAAACAGATCTTATGTGTTACCTACATAGGTGGGTATAAAAGCTATGACACTATGCTATGTGTAAGGCTATGTTCACACGGCTTGTACTAGGACGTATATCGCCCCGTATTTTGCGCCGTACTGTGCTAAATACGGGGCGAGATATGTCCCAGTCATTACGGTAATCCACAGTTCTCATAGAGAACTATGGATTATGTCTCCTCTCCCTGCTCGCACAATATGGCGAGCGGGGAGAGAAGTGACATGTGAATTATTCACGGCATATGCGCGCCATGAATAAAGAATGTCTATGGGGCCGGCGGATTGCCCCCATGCACCACCCCCGCTCCCGATCACACGGCGCAATTGCGGGCGAAATACGTCCCCGCAATTACACTGTGTGAACATAGCCTAAGAGTCATTCAGACTCGAAACATGCAAGTTTTTAGAACAGCATCGAATGTCCTCTACTTCCGTTTATGCAACACTGCCAATGCAACAGACCACCAAAGAATGAGGAAAGCCCATCCCTCATATCCAGGTATGTGTAGAAAAAATATTTTAAGGGCATAAGCATCAGTGTTTTTTTAATTGAAAATACCCTCAAGTCCCAAAAAAGAAACAACGTTTCGACTCCCCACCCAGTAAACAAAAAACTGGGGTTTTAAATCAAAACGTTGTTTTTTTTTGTACTCTGGGATCTTGAAAAATAAAAAACCGATGCTGACGCCATTCAGTATTTTTTCTACTCAGACTCAAAAACTTTTTCCACCTAAAAGGGATTTATTATTTCTTTTTTTTCCGGGGGTTTTCAGGGTTTTTTTTCTAAATACACCCTAAAACCCAAAATCATTTTTAATAAAAGGATAGTGTAAATTTATTTTTTATTTTCTTTTGATTTTTCCTTGGTTTTTTTTTTTTGTGTCTCTTCTGCTATACTTCCAATTCCCACAGAAGTTAATGGAGACAGCTGTGTGTTCCACCCTTTCTCCCCCTCCAACCTACGGGTAGCTTTGCGGGAAGGGTTTTAAAACTCCCATTTGACTACACATTGTAAAAGTGTTTGTTTTCCCTAGGGCAAATAGCTTTTTGTTTATAGTTAGACTCATTTTTTTGGCTGCAGACAGGATAGAAAAAATGTACCCTTTGCATTAATGTCTGACACTTTTTAAAATCCTGAAATTGCCCCTTTTAAGCACATGTAAATATACTCCCCTTTCCCTTTGGTATACTTTAGTTTGCATGCTTAACATCACGGGTTATGTATGTTTTTTGTATTTTCCCACTTTTTCCCTCCCTTAAAGAAATAAAGTTAAATACGGAAACGCTCCTTATCAGTGCTTGTTGGAAAAGAGTTTAACTGCCTGTCAACTTATGCTCTTCACACATGGGAGGACAGAACAGTAAAACAACAGCTTCTAAGCAGGCTGGATCCAGGATTCCTAACCATGCACGGCATTACAGTGCAGCACGGCCGCAATGGGACAGCTGCTTCCAAAAAAAGCCGGGGTTTACGGAGAATCCGAATCTTGAAACATTTCACAGTGAGAAAGGGCCGCTATGAACACACTTCAGACAAAAGTGAGTCACCGTCACAGCATCAAAAAGTGGGAAAAAGAGACTGTACACAATATTGACAAGGTTTAGGGCCTCAGTTAGCTCCAAACTCAAAGAACCCAGTGAGCCCCCATGGCCCGGCCAAATTGCCGGGCTAAACGAGATGGCAAAGGTAGGGGAAAAAATTTACAGAACAAAAAAAGAAATTTAAATAAGAAGAAAAGGCATTTTTTAAAAAACAAATCTAGAAAGGCACGCTAAATCAAAAGGGGCACATCTGGAAGCAGGATAAAAAGTAGGGGTGGCAAAAAGAATTTGCAGCTGCTATTCCCAAAAGAAAAGGTTTTAAGGAACGTCAATCCAAGAGTATAGACTCAGCAAAAATTCTTGAACCTGAATACAAAAAACATACAATTTCGCTGAAATATTTTCAGTCAACTGTATTATTGCAAAATTTTAAATCCAGCCCACTTTAAGGTCCGGGGAGCAAGTAAAACCTCCCCCCTTAAAAGTTCCAAAAAAAAATCCTTTTACTGGTATTTAACCCCCCAGGTAACCGGGCATCCTAATCAAAGAAAAAGGGGCAATTTTGAAATGTAAACCCTTTCCCCAAAGCAACCTCCCCAAAAAAAAACCCAAATTTGAAATGCCTAATACCTTTCATCCCCTTTTAAGAAGGAAGAAGGGGATGGGGGACTTTTAAACATTAATAACATGCGGGATATCGCTATAACCCACCAATTTTCCCCATTAACAAACCCTTTCCTAAAATTTAAATCTTTTACAATCAAAAAGATTCCTGATCCCCAAATTCTTTGCAAGAGGGAGTTAAGAAACCAAAGGGCTCACGGGGTTTTTGATGCCCAAAACTAAAAACAAACCCTTTCAAGAATCCCAAACAAAATCAAGCTCTGTCGGGCAATGTAGTTGATCTTCTAGTCAGGGGGCTAAAAAATTTACCCAGGGGGAACTTTCAAAAAAAATTTAGAGACTTTAACTTTAAATTTTCCCCCAAAGAAGGGGCTTAAGTACATAGGGGAGAGCCCTTTATGAGTGTTATGGCTCACCAGAAGTGTTAGAAAGCACTTTCTTTAAATAATTGAAGACTTGTCTAAAAACCCCCCATAAAAGATTTTTCCAAGCTTAGAAAATTTAAATTTTGACCGGCTGAGGGAACTTCAATTGCCAAAGTGAGGAATTTGAAAAGGACTTTTATTTCTAGACACTGCGGGGGTTTGTCAAACCCATAGTACAGAAAAAAACTTTACAGTTTCAAGAGAAAAGGGGGTTTACTGAAGCTCCGGTTCAAAAAAAAGTACAATGTCTAAAATTCCTCCTTTCCCTTTCTTTTAGCCCTTTACATCATCAACTAAATAAAAATGACCCTAGCTTTGATTTTATCCAATGTCAAAAAAAACCTGCCTTACACCAAAAGCTTAAAAGCATACCTGCCCGCATTTACACAAAAACCCATTTGGTTTTCCCCTACTGACTCCCTCATAAAATTTGCTAGCAGCACAGCAGAGACTAAAAATTTTACTGAACAAGAACCAATTCAGAGAATGTCCTTTTCAAAAGAACCCAAAAAAAAAAAAAAATTGGGGAAATTATGGGGGGGGGGGGGGAAGGGGGTTTAAAGGAAAAGGGAAAAATTTTAAGGGGGGGGGGGGGGGGGGGGGGGGGGGGGGGGCCGGGGGGGGGGGTTTTTTTTTTTTTTTTTTTTTTTTTTTTTGTTTGTTTTTTTTTTTTTTTTTTTTTTTTGTTTTTTTTTTTTTTTTTTTTTTTGTATTTTTGTTTTTTTTTTTTTTTTTTTTGGAAAAGGTTTTTAAAAAAAAAGGAAAGAAAAAATTTTCTGCTACTTTTTGGTGTGCATCAACTTCCCATATTGCAAAAGACTGACGCAACCCTAAAATGTCAGAATGAAAAGCCCCCAAACATAATAAAAGCTTTTATCCAGACCCCCTCCATGGATTTTTACACCCCACCCAATCCACAGAGCAGGGCAGGGGGGAGAAAGACACGGGTATCTTCTGTTTAACACCTCATCCCCCCAAACCCTAAAAAAAAAAAAAGGTCTTAGGGGTAAATCCTTTTCCCCAAAATTTTTGTCTTGTTACTTTTTTACCCAAGAGGTCACAAAAGAGAAACAAGAGGCTGTATGCCTTTCTTAAAGAAAAAGCAAAAAAATCTCTCCCTAACTAACTTCCTTTGATATCTTCAAAATTAAAGGGCACATATCCTAAATATTAGCCCAAACTTGCCCCGTGTCAGCAAAGAACGGGGAAAGACTCGGGCTCTAAATTGAACCCATAAATGGAAAATTATCCCTCCCTCTGCCTACCTTGATTGAATGCAATAAAATTTCCCCAACAACAGGGATAAGATTCATACATTTGGGAAGCAGCATTGTATCATACCCACCTAAAAAACCAAATAGCCATTGCACCCCCTGCACTAGACCCAGAAGCCAGAAAAACCTTCCCCTTGAAAGACATCATAAGCGTCCAAAAGGGGTGAAAAAAACAGATAAACTGCCCCTAATTCCATTATACCAAAGTTTTGACCTAGGTGGCCCATAAAAGGGAAAATGCCCCGGGCCCTTTAATTAAAGTGTTCACAAACCAACATGAAATTGATTTTTCCCCAAACTTACGTAAATGTCGTCCTTTCCCTTTTTCCCAATCCTGTCCTAAAAAATTTTCTTCATCAAAAGAAGCTTACAGAATCGGGAGAAGCCTTACTACCATGAAACAAAAATCATTTAGAGTGCCCGTCTTTCAAGTTCAAAAAAGATAATAAAATACCCAACAAACAACAAACCCGGGTTATGGGGGTTTTTCCCCACTCAAGATAAACCAGGGATTTGAAATATCTAATTTGGGCGACAGCTCTATCCCTAAGCAGCACAGTCAGGGTTTAAAACTTTGGACCTCAAGACTGCCACCTTATTTTTCCCAGGTCGAAAAAGAGAAAAAGGCCCTTCACAAGACATGGTGCCCCTGTCAAGTAAACAATACAATCCACTTGGTTTTGCAGCCCCTATGATCACCAAAGGGTTTTAAGCCCTCTCCTTAGAGAGTTAACTACAAAAGCTTGTAATTGAACTCTACACTTTCTCCAGAAAAAGAAGTTTTTATGGAAAAGACTTTTTAAAGTTTTTGCTAACCTACCCCATGGGCTAAAAAATGTCCCAAAATGATCACAACTCAAAAGACCATGCTACTAAGCTGTCCAAAACATCTCACCTTAAAAAAACACTATTTGGGCTCCCCGGGGCCCCTACACTTAAGTACATTTTTAATTGTGAAAAAAAGCACATAAAAACAATTGGAAGCCAAATCTAAATCCAGAGGATCCTTTTTTATTGACCCCTTCTACTCTTCTCCCCCCAAATAGTTAGTCCCAGCCTTCTTGGTGATTTTTACTAAAAAAAAAACTTATACAAACCCCTAAAGAAGATACAAACCCCACGATGTTTTCCCCGGAAAAAGATGGAAAAGACAGTACCTCTCTAGAAGTGTTCAAAAAAGGTTAGTTTAAAGACAAATTTAAACATATTTTCCGGGGCCCCCCCCAAACCCAAATTTTTTTCCGAAAGGGTTTGGAAAAATTTTTGGGTTTGGGACATGCGCTCGGCACCATTTTTACTTTCACTTTCAGCTAGTTCCTTCAGATTTGGCAGCCACCCAAATTTCAGTGAAGACACAGAGGGGGTAAAAAACGTCACACTGAAGGTGTGGGGATCTAAATTGGCTGCAAAATTTCACTAAATGTCTTATGTTTTGTCACGTTTTTTCCTGTTGAACACCCTTTTCCACCTTAATCTCTGTAGTGAACACACTGCCCCCTCGTGGGGCTTGTTTGCCAGCAGGGGAAAAAAACCATTTTCTAGTGATTTTTTTACAGGAAAAAGCTGCTAGTTAGATTTGTCTGGGGGGGGGGAGGGTGGGGGGCTAGCTTAGGGAATCATAAAACATCAATTTGTTAGGGAGTTAGGGGGTTTTTTATAAGGGTTTTGTTAAAAGTAAAAGGGACTTAAAACCCCTGTTATTTGCTGTCTTGGGTGTCAGGTTTTTTTCCATAAGACCCCTTTTTACAGAAACCATAGAAAAAAATTTTATTTCCCACCTTTTTTGTCATTGCAAAGTATAAGGGTTTAAGAACAAATTTTTTTTTTTTTTTGTGGGGCCCTTTTTGCTGCACGTTCATTTCCCTTAAGACCCCATTTCACAGATATTTCCCAAAAAAAAAATTAGGTTTTTTAAAAAAAAAATGGCGAAAATTATTCTAACGAAGTGGAATTTGTTTAGAATTTCAGGAAAACTTTGGTTCGGAACAAGTCGAAAAAAAATTTTGGGGGACTTCGGGGAAAAGAAGTTGGGGTTTTTTTTTTATAAAATGGGGTTTCGAGCACATGGCCACTTGGGGAAAGCACTCTGGGGAAGAAGGGCATAGCCTGCTTTACATGTCAGATAACCAATCAAAACCGGGGGGAAATTTTGTGCGTCCCCCGGGACTATAAAAAGTCCCGGGGCGACCGGAGCCAACCGCTCTCACTGTAATGATCAGGGGAAAGGGGCTGCCGCGCTGAAAAGCTCTTACTGAAGAATTGGGGTTTTTAAAATAACATTTTGTGGGGTGTCCCCACTTTCCAGAAAACCCGTTCTCTAAAAGTTTTATTTCTAATTTTTTTTTGGGGGTTGGATTTTGAAAAACCCGTGTGCGCCACTGCGCTGCATATACATTCAAAATCCAAAATGGGGTCTAAGCCAGTTTTTCCCGTTGTATTCATTTAAAAAAACAGCGTTTTTACAAAACAAAAACCCCTTTTATTTTTGGCTGCTTTAATTTATTGCGCAATTACATCCAGGGGTTTAAATTTAACGTTGTTTTTTCTGGGGTGCTGACCCCAAAAACCCTCTTTTTTAACCCCAAAAAATTTTAAAATTTTTTCCCTTTGCCCAATTCCCCAACAAAGGTTAATTAACCCAAATGTATTTTCTTGTTGGTGGCGTAAAAACACACAATTGTAACATGCTACAAAGCCCCACTATTTTTTTCGGCTTTAAATTTTTTTGGGGGCAATTTAAAACCAGGGTTAAATTTAAACGTTTTTTTGCCCTTTTGTGCTGACAAAAATAAACCCTTTTTTCAAAGCCCAAAAAATTTTACATTTTTTCCCGTTTCCTAATTCACAACAAAGGGAAATTTCAACTGTATCTCTTTTTTTGTGGCTAGAAAAAACGCAATTGTAACACGCCACAAAACTACAATTTTTTGCGGCTCAATTTCCCCTTTGGGGCAATTTTCATCCAGGGGTTAATTTAAACGTTGTTTTGCTGGGGTGCTGACAAAAAAAACTCTTTTTCAACGCCCAAAAAATTTACAATTTTTTTTGTTTGCCTAATTCTGTCAAGGTTAATTAAGCCTGTTTGTGCTTTTTCATTTTGTAAAAAAACAAAAGTGTTTTTTTAAAGAAAACAAACCAGTTAAATTTTTTTTTGGGCCCTTTTGGGGCGCAATTTTTTATCCAAAGGGTTTTCCCAAGCTTGTTACTGGGGTTTATTTGGAAATCAAAACAGGGTTTTATATTTATCATATACAGAAAATAAAAATCAAACAGTGTCTGTACATTTTAAAACAAACAGTATGGGGGGGCAAGGGTGGGGGGAGTGTTCCCCAAACATTCCTGGAACAGGCCCAGTCGCCAAACACCCAAGGGGGCTCGCACAGGGGTTTACTCGGTTTAGGCCACAACCCGCCGCTGTCATCAAGCGGCCGTGTGTTTTTCACAACCCAAGGGTTCTTGAAAAAGGTTTTTCCCAGGGCATCCTCCTCCCCCAGATGAAAATCTGCCCAAACCCCCGCCCCAAAAGTCGGTGGGAAAACCCCAGACCAACCCTTAGTTTTTCATGGGGGGCCCCCAGCGGGTCAGCCGGGCCCCCACTTGTCCCCCAGCCCCCTCTTTCCCCTCCGGGTTTCCCCCACCAAAAATCTACAGTGGTCCCGGGCCCCACGCCATAATAGCGAGGGTGAAACCCAAATTTTAGAGGGGATTTTTGCCTACTTGGGAGCAAAAAATGGGGGCCCAAAATCCCCCCCGCTTCTTTCATTTGGCGGCAAAATAAGATGGGGGGGAGGGCAGGGGGGGGGTCATGTTGTGAGAAGGGCCCGCCTGGCATACCCAAAAACCGGGGATGAGGAAAAAGCAGTGACGATTAAAAAACAAAAAGATTTTGATTAGCAACCGCACATGGGAGCCGGGTGAGGGAAGGGGTTTATCATCGCCCGGGGAAGAGGGGGTCAGCTTTGCTCCCGGGAGCCCGCCAGCCAGCAAGGGTCCCTTGGGGCCTGAGTCACAGGATAGCAGCATTGAACGGGGGCCAAACGGCCACGGGAAAAAACCCGCTTTTGCAGGGCCAAAAGTAGCGGCACAAGGGGGTCAGCGCGGGAGCGGCGGCAGTATCCCCCTCATGCGGAGCATTGGGGGTTTAAAAACCCCATACCGGCATTTGGCAGTTCTTTCTTTAAACAAGGAGAAGCTGAATATGGTATAAAAAGAATCTGTAAGCAAAAGGAACGGGCCAGGGGGCTAACGTTTGGGACCAGGCCCTGCGTCCGGGCCCCAATTGGGGGCCACCCTCCGGAAAAAAAAAAAAAAAAAAAAAAAAAAAAAAAAAAAAAAAAAACCCCCCCCCCCCCAATTGGTCCCCCAAAAAAAAAAAAAACCCCCGCCCCCCCCCAACAACCAGCAGCAGCAGCGCCCATTACCATTTCCAATTTCAGCCGTCAAGGCTTACCACCTCTGCAGAAGGGACTTTTTTCTCTTTACTCATCTCCCGTCCAATCTCCCTCCCCTACTCATTTGCCAGCAGTCCCTTTCCGCAAGGGGATTTCAAAGAGACAACTAAAGGGTCCCCAAACCCTCCCAAGGTGCAGCAGCTGACCGTGCCCTGCCAATTGTTTTGATTGCAGTCCCTCCCTTTCCCCAAAGGTGGACTCTGCACCATTCAGAAACTAATTTGGGTTGGGGGCCAAAAACCGAGATGGAAAATTCCAAGGCCCCAATTTCTTTTCCCAAAAAAGGGAGGGACCCCCACTTTATAAATATGTAGAACAGAAGTGGGGGCCCGTTTCCCTTTAGCTTATCGGTTTTTTTTTTCCAAGGGGGCACGGCAGCGCTGGACGTCTGGAGCTGTAACTATGGTAGGGCCCGAAAATTTCCTTTACGGGCCCCCTGCGTGGGAAAGTGCTTTCCCCGCCCAGGCACACCAACAATTTGGGCGGAAAAAAACGCCGCTTTCTCCCCCCACGTTGTCAAACTGCGCACCCGCCCCCAATGTCCGCCTCCTCCTCCTCCACCATACCACCATCTCAGGGCCCCCCCAATAATACTCCATCAAAACCACTGTTTTAAGGGGATAGCGGTTTTCCCCCAGTTTTACACCTTGGGTTCCCGGGGAATAAATCACACGGGGAGGAACTGCCCTTTTTTTTTTTTTTTTTTTTTTTTTTTTTTTTCCCTGTCCCTCAGCAAAAATCGTGTGTGGCTTTCTTTCCCGCCAACGGGAAATCCGGGAAACCCTGGTACGGGCAATGGGATAAAATGGTTCCCCCCTGGGACTGAGGGGATGGTCCATCGCCCTGCAAGGCCAAGTGGTTTTAATCTGGTTTTAAAAGGTTTCCCGAAGTTTTTCCCCCGATCTTCAGAACATTATGAAAATGGGCCCGGAAACTTGCATGCACTTTAACCATTTTATACAAAGCCCCTAACACCCTCCCAGTTTCAGCGGCCCAAAAAAAAAAACGGCCCCCCCCCAACACACTCTGATAAAGCGATTTTCCACCCCTGGAATTCCACCCGCACGTGTTGGACCGACCCGTATAACAAGAAAGGCCATTAACGATTTTTTTTATGGGGCCCGGCAGACAGCATCCCCCCCTGTGTAACTTTGATGTCAGCCAAAGCAGCTCATGCGTGACACCTGCCGTTTGTTGAGGGCCCTTCGAGGAGGCCCCGTTTTTTTTGTCGTCCCAGAATCGGGGTAATAACGTCATTCCCCCGCTTCATTTCCTGGGAACAAAATGCTGAAAAAAACTTCCCGGGCAAATGGACCCGGAACTGGGACTACATTCGTGGCCCCCATGAGTCCGGTGGGGACTGAAATGGGGGGGGAGGAGGAGGACATTGGGGCAGAAGCATTGTCTGGGGAAATGATTGGTTTTTTAAAACCCCGGTGACAAAGAGGGGGAAACAGGAGCCCCTGGAAAGGGGGTGGAAGGAGAAGGGGGAAAACGAGGGGAATGACCCCCAAGCACCGGGGCGTAAAAGGGAAATGGAGGCAGGGAGCCCCTCGGGGTCACTTGTGCAATGGCCCGCACATCTTTTTTGCCCCCCTATGACAGCCCCAAAAAGTCAGCATCCGGCAGAGGGATGAAATTCTGGCTCCCACCCTATTGGGCCCTCGCTACCGGGCCAAAAAAGGGAGCCTTTTTCCCAGCTTAGAAGGGGGGGACAAAATCAAAACTATTGGGGAAAAACCCCTGTAAATCATTGGCCGCTGCCTATGTGCGGCCCTCGTCCCCCCCTCTGACGGTCTTGACCGGGGGGTTTCCCCCAGCGCCACGTACTACTTCCCCCGGGTGCTGGGGGAAATGGGGGGGTAGGGGGCCGACCAGCTCCTTTATAGTAACCTAAATCCCGGAGTACTGAAAGAGCAGCTTCCTTTAAACCCCCTAGTGAGGGAGGGCAGTCGCCCGCAGCAGCAAACGCAGGACCGGGGGCAGTCCCGAACCAAAAGGGTTTGGGCCCACTTGGGGAGCACACTGCCACCTCAGTTTGAAATCCCTGGACTACTGGGGAGCCAACCTGGGTGTGTTTGGCCCCCAAATTGCCCCCCCATTTTCAGTGGAAAGCGTTCCCCCCCCGGCCGTAGGGGGGCAACAGAGGGGGTTTTTTCAGTGGGAGCGGGGGCCATCGTTTTTCCCCCAAGGGGAACCCGCCCTTTTCCACCGGGAAAAGTGGAACACCCGACCTTTTCAAGATTAATCGGCGTGGATCGGGCCCGGATTTCCACACACCAATGACTTTTCGTCATCTGGGTTCAAACTACCTGCCTCACCATATTCTGAAGCCGCCACCCCCTGTTGCCATCCATCTGCTGCCAGTTTTTTCCCCCTCTGCCTAACCCCCCTTTTTTTTCCAGGGGCTGGTATTGCCAAAACCCCCCTCAACACTCAGTCATTGTTTCAAATCTATGACCTCATGCTGCTGCTGCTGTTGCTGTTTCCGTTACATCCACGGTGTGTCCCTTTTGCCACTCTCTGACCTCATGCTGTTGCTCCTGCCGCCGTCACCTCAAATTCCTTTTGTCCCCTTGTGCAAACCCCTTTTTTTTTTTTGGCCCACCTTCCCTTTTTTTGCCACCCCAGAATTTGTCATTGGGGCCACGTCTGACCTCATCGCTGCTGGGCTGCTGCCCTGTCCCCACACTGGGTCCCTTGTGCCACTGCCTGAAACCCCATGCTGCTGCCGCCGTGACCTCCCCTCTCAGTCCTTGTGCCACTCGGGCTTTTTTCCTGTTTTTTCCACCTCCAGAATGTCATTGTGCCACTCTCTGACCCATGCTGCTGCTGTGACTCCTGCCGTGCCCCCCCCCCCCCCACCAAACCCCGTGTCCCTTGTGCCACACTGTGGCCTAAACTGTTTTTTCCCCCTCCAGAATGTCATTGTTCCCCTGCCCGACCTCGTACTGCGGGTGTTGTTACCTCTACACTGTGTTTGTCCACTCTTTGGCCCCAATACTGTTTTTGCCACCCACAGAATGCAATTTTTGCCACTTTCTGAAACCCACCCGCTGCTGTGGCTGCTTTCCTGTTCCCCCCACAACTGTGTCAATTTTGCCACTGCCCGACCTCAACTGCCCGCTGGGTTTTGACCCCACTCTCCCGCATTGTGCCCTCTGTGGCCCTTTCCCCTTTTTTTCCACCTCCCCGAAAGTCCCTTGTCCACTGCCCACCCATGCCCTTTTGCCGCCATGAACCCCCCTCTCATCATTTTTGCCATTCTGTGCTTCCTCCTGTTTTTTGCCCCCCCCCCCCTCCCAAAAGTTTATTTTCCCCCTCCTAACCTCATCACTGCCCCCCGTGACCTCCCCTCAGTCATTGTGCCATTTTGTGGCTTTTCCCCTGTTTTTCCACCTCCAGAATGTCATTGTGCCACTGCCCAACCTCATGCTTCTGCCGCCTGACCTCCCTCTCAGTCCCTTGTCCATTCTGTGGCTTCCTCCGTTTTGCCACCCTCCAGAATGTCACGGCCACTGCCCGCCCTCAACTCTGCTGTTTGTTTACCTCTACACTGTTGAATGTGCCACCTTGTGGCCAATACTGTTTTTTTCCCCCTCCAGAATGCCACTGTCGACCTCATGCGCCCGCGTGGCTGCTGCGTTCCTCCACACTGTGTCATGGTGCCACTTTCTGACCTCATGCTGCCGCTGTGGCTGCTGCCGTGTCCTCCACACTGTGTCATTGTGCCACTTTCTGACCTCATGCTGCTGCGTGGCTGCTGCCGTGTTCTCCACACTGTGTCATTGTGCCACTGCCTGACCCAGGGCTGCTGCCTCCGTGACCTCCGCTCTCAGTCATTGTGCCATTCTGTGGCCCCCCCTCCTGTTTTGCCACCTCCAGAATGTCATTGTGCCACTGCTGACTCATGTTGCTGCCGCCGTGACCTCCGCTCTCATTTCATTGTGCCATTCTGTGGCTTCCTCCTGTTTTGCCACCTCAGAATGTCATTGTGCCACTGTCTGACTCATCTGCTGCTGCTGTGAACCTAGACACTGTGTCATTGTGCCACTCTGTGGCCTATTCCTGTTTTTGCCACCTCCAGAATGTCATTGTGCCACTGCCTGACCTCATGTTGCGTGGCTGCCGCCTTTCACCCTCCACACTCTGTCACTAATGTTGCCACCTGAGCTCTCAGCTTGTTTTTTTCCAGCTTTCGCTGGCATGACTTTATCAGGCTACATTCGGCTGAGTTTTTGGTCAGTTTTGCCCTCTTAAGTGCACAGGGAATTTTTTAGTGAAGCGATTCTAAGAGCGGCGGCATTTCATCTGCGTGTCATACAAAACACAACATTGTATGAAGACCAAACCAAGTCCCTTTGCATATTTAAGCATGGCACAAGTTCTACAGCACCCTGCAGGCTCTGTGCAGCCTGGAAATAGTTGTTTTTAACGCGATTCGTCCCGAAGTAATTGGGACTGAATTTATTTTTGTCGGAAAATTCGGCGAAGTGACCGAACCGAATTTTTGAGAAATTCGCCCATCTCTATTTATAATCCTTTTTGCCTGTTGCAAAGTATAGGCTTTTAAGAACACTGTTAATTTGCTGTCAGGGTTCTTCCATAAGACCCCATTTCACAGATGTTCCATATAAAAAATTCTGTTTATAATCCTATTTACCAGTTGGAAATTATAGGGGTTTAAGAACACTTGTGATTTGCTGCCTTTGGAGTACAATAAGAGGCTGTGAACAAATCTTGAGCAAGTCACTGAATACTCCAAGATGAATAACAAGAGTTTGGACAAAAGAAAATCACTGCAAACAAGACTCAAACTCTAAATCTAATATGTAACTTTTAATCAATTCCCAAAAAAGAATACACATAAAACCATTTCTAGGCAGCAAAATCACCACTGATAGTATGCGAACAAGGAAGGCAGTTGAAACTGTCCTTTATAAACCCTGCACTAGACTTATATCAGGCAGAGTAATCGCCCAGAAAGGGTCGGCCCCACCTCTGTAGGCTCGCCCTACTCAATCCTTTAATATATACAAATATCTAATAATCTCAATTGATAAGCAGTCACGGTATGTGTCCCTAGGGTACACATCAACAGAGCAAGTCTTAGAATGACCGTTCTCTATCGCCAAATACTCACAAATAACCAAAAGATACACATCAGATCCAATAGCCATAGTAAGATGAAATACACTATGAATTGCAATAATTGCATACGACCTCAATCTGATGTTCTCATTTCCTCACTTTTCCCAACGCGTTTCTCCCTGCCAGATGTACCAGGGTTCATCAGGGGAACATATAGAAGTCACAATCGACTGAAAGAGCAGCGATGATGATGCTGCTGGATACGTTGATGGTGGATTTGTGAACAAATCTTGCCTTTAATTTTAAAAAATTAATTAAAAAATAGAAGTGGTAAGTCAGCAAGGAGGGATGTAGGACGTGGAGCTAGAGGTACGAGACAAAGCTCTCTTTCCAGACAACACACAAGCAAGCACGTAGTCAGTCACAGAACCTTTAGGCCTGTCATTGCCTGATCGGTTCCCTGTGAGTCTCATGTCTGAAGAGCGACGCCAATCTGTTCTTCAGTGGTTAACACTCCCTGCATATAGCAGTTTAAACTCCTCTCAGTCACGGCCACAAATATCATCATCATCATCAGTTCAAACTGAAATGTCACCCGATAAACAGACCGCACTAGATAATCCATATTCTGAAGAGCTCTTTGATGGCACAATGCGGTTGGGGTCAAAAAGCATTTCAAAAGATCAAGAGGCCAAAGAGGATGATTTTGTCTGCTCTGATACCCAACCGCTGATGCCCTCAGCGGAAGCTGGTCCCTCTCTTTCTGCTGGACTCGCCATCTTTAAGGTGCGAAAATGACGAACTCAAGAGGCAAAAGGCGTGGAACCCGGTATATGTTCTCCCGACCTTTCCTTTCCAGACCTTTCCATAAACATGGAGTTGTGCCTTTGTCTACAAGAAGGGCGACATTGTGTACGTTATGGGTATGTGCACCATACAAAATGGTATGCCACATAAATGCTATAATGGCAAGACTGGCAGGATCTACAGTGTTAAACAGCATGCTGTGGGTATAATTGTGAACAAGCAGATCAAGGGTAAAATCCTTGCCAAAATAATCAACGTCCGTGTGGAGCACATTTGCCACTCAAAGAGCAGAGATAGTTTCCTCCAGTGCGTCAAGGAAAAATGAGAGGAAGAAAAAGGAAGCCAAAGAGAAGGGCACCAGGGTGTAACTGAAACATCAGCCAGTCGAATCAAAAGAAGCTCACTTTGTCCACACTCATGGAAAGGAACCTGAGTTCTTTGAGCCCATTCCCTACGAGTTTGTGACATAATGTCACAATATCCTTTGCAAAATATTCCATTATTACTTAAGCATAAGGATGTCCCTCCTGTCTCCTGAAACTAAACGTGGTGACAACTGAATTCATCCTTTTCCCACCATCCCACTCTATCCCTACACCTGATCTCTCTATCACAGTCAATCGCTACACTCTCTCACCGGCTCAGCAAGTCCGCTAATTTGGGATAACCTTTGACTCCAATCTGTCCTTCTAACCGCATATCCAAACCCTCACCTCTGCCTGCCACCTCCACCTGAAAAATATCTCCCGATTCCACTGATTCCTTAACTTTGAAAGCACAAAAATGCTTGTCCACGCCCTCGTCATCTGCTGTCTAGACTACTGCAACATCTTTCTCTGTGGCCTCCAATCTAGCACCCTCGCTCTCCTCCAATCCATCCTTAACTCTGTCGCCCATCTGATTCACCTCTTTCTTCCTAACTCCTCTGCCTCTCCCCTCTGCCACTCCCTTCACTGGCTTCCTATTGCCCAGCAAATCCAGTTCAAGTTAGTAACCTTGACCTGCAAGGCTCTCCATACCCTCCCCCCTTCATACACCTCTGCTCTAATCTCCAGATACCTCCCTTCACGCAATCTCCGCTCCTCACAGATCCTCCTTCTCTGCTCTCTTCTTGTCAGCTCTTCGCATAACCGTCTCCAAAACTTCTCACGTATTTCCCCCACACTCTGGGACTTACTGCCCCAATACATCAGACTTTACCCCACTCTCACTAGCCTCAAAAGCAACCTGAAAACCCATCTCTTCAGGATTGCCTATAACCAACAATAACCCCGTTGCTATTACTCCACCACACAAACATGTCTGCCCCTTACCTTCTGTCTTTTCCCACCTTTCTTGTAGACTGTAAGCCCTCACGGGCAGGGATGGTGCTACATAAGGCTTTTTCAAATTTTATATGGAGGGGCAAGTGCTCTCGTATAGGCAGAATTTTCTCAAGCGCTACCCGGGTCTTGACTGTCTCCTGAGGAAGTTTCCAGGTCTTAGCTCACACTTCCGTCGTTCGTAAAAAGGGTGCCAAGGGTCAAAATACGGCAGTACCTCTGTCAGGGGCCCTAATCAAAAAGGGGCCCAGTGATATGTTAAAAATAGGAATTAGTAATGGGTGGGGGACCCATTTGATTTAGCTGCATGGGGCCCTGAAAACGGTTAATAGATGACTGACAACAGCCCTGGCTACCACTGCACTCCCTATAACTACAGCCCTGTAAGCTGAACCTCTATGTTCCCTGTTGGGATGTTCTTGCTGCCACCACATATATGACATGTTCTTGTTTCCTGGTGAAAAAAGTGATATGGGACTCCTGCCAGTTATGTGTTATTTCCAATAGCAGTGCCTTCTTATCTGTCAAGGGGACCCCACAGTTGCTACTACCGCTGCACCTCGTATAGCTACGCTTTTCAGTTAGCCATTGAAAGGAATGAATGATTTTAGCCTATGAATTTTTTTCTGTGACTCTTAGAGCTAAATTGTCTTCACTAAGTTGTTCCATGTATCCATTTTACTCTTATGGCAGGTAATTGCGGCTTCTCCTCCCCTGTGTTAGTATAAAAATTAACCTGAACATCATCTCCCATTGACTTTAATGGGGTTCGGCGTTCAGTTCGAATTTCTCAACATTCAGGGTTTGGCCCAAGCTCGAATTTTTTAGTGCTCGCTCATCACTACTCTCTACTTCATAGGCATGCTACAAATATAGGACGTGTGACTGACATGAGTTGTGTTTTTCTCTTGTGATGTGTTGTAAGGTGGTATCCTGGGGTACCAGACAGTTAGTGTTATGCCTCAGCTATACGCCTTGGCTAAATTTCTTACGTTCTTTGTTTTTGGATACTGTATTTCTGTGTTCAGTTTGACAACTCCATCTAGTGGCTGCTTGGGCACACTTCTAGTTAGCACATATTATGATAACTTGTCCCAGTAAAGGTGCCATAGCTATACCACATGACCTGCTGACATCATAGAGTCATCTTCATTAGCAGCCATTTTCTCTGGACGCATGCACAGGGAAACATGTTCCACCATTCTCTCCCATCCAGACCTACAGTTAGCATCACTGGTAAGGTTAAACTTCCATTCAGAGCTACACAGTGTTGTATTCTATGCCAATAGCTGTTGTTTATAGTTAGACTCATGTTTGCTGCAGACAGGATAGCACATGTACCCTGTACCCTCACATGTATATGTCTGCACACCCTTCATCCTGTATTGTATCTTATGCACATGTAAATATGCCTGCATTGCCTGTGCTGTTACATCACAGTAAGTGTATGTCTTGTATATTTCCCCAGTTTTACACTATCCTATGAAGTTGACAGACATCGCTCCTTGTCAATGCTTGCTGGAAAAGAGTTTAGCTGCCTGTGAACCTATGCTCCGCACACATACTGAGGATAGAACACTGTCACATATCATTAGAATATTCTATGACTTTACAAACAGTGAAAACCCAGTTGCTGGTGGGTGACCAGGTGAAGCATTCACAAAGTTTTGGATTATCCTAGATATATGCAATTACTTTGCTTGATAGAAGAAAACGATTTAATGCTAAATCACAGACTTTTACTAAATGTTAACCACTTGGTGATTAAACATCTTAAAACATATGCTTTATATATCTCAGTGTAAGTGCCAATGTATACACTGACTAGGAAAAAATAAGCTGCTAGTATACCTAAAAGGAATTATTCAGCTTTTTTTCCTTATTCCATATACTACAACAACCAAAACAAAAATAAGACAAACGTGCTACAGACCCTAGAAAATGTTGCCTACCTTTATATCACCCCAGCAATATTTAGGTTTTGAAAACAGAAGTCAGGTTCCAATATTGTGCACTTACACTGGGATGAGATAGTCCAACATGCAGCAAAATCCAAGTCCCTTCTGGTTAAAAACACCTGTAATTTCCCAATATGCAAATGAAAATGTTCAAAATAGCTTGCAGCAAAAACCAAATATAAAGCCTCAGAAATGCCACCGTTCATATAGACATTCACTTCTTCTAAAACAGATAGTGCTGCATCATCATAAAAAGCTTAAAATAAATTCAATGGCTTCCTGTTTCGAGCAGCTCTCTAACTTGAGCAGGGCAATGTGATATGTCTTCAACATCCGAGCGTTTCCAACCGGAATCACGCGGACTGACACACACATATAGGCCAAATAGTGGTGTTACGTCACTAAGGCCCACGGAAGCCTTACCCATAAACAATAGCCAAAGCATTTCAGAGACAAGGCGGACTCTTTTGTATGTTTCACATACAATCTGATGTGCAAGGATAATCCTGACTATTCTTGTATGTTTCTATAAGATATTTACCTGTTTTTGTACTTGCATATTTCGCTAAAAATGGAAGTCCTTAATACATCAGAAATAAGTTTTAAGATGGATGCTTGAAGATATGTAAATACATTTTCTAAGCTACAAAGCTGTTTAACAGGTTCTCCATTACTGATTATGCGCACTTGTAGCTAAACTACGGGATTGAGGTTACCTTTTAGGATTACCTGTTATATGCAAAGTACTTGTAGTAAAGCGGTTGTTGACTTAAAGACTTGGACTATTATTTTAGAGTCTGCATCTACGCAGAAACATATAGATGCAGCGACCAGACTCTCCAAAGAGGAGGCAGAGACAGAATATCAACTTTGTTTAAATATTACACCTTTGCAATAGTTTATAACAGGCAGTGGCAGCTGTCAAGGGATCCCAACTGCTTTAATTAGTGAATCTGCACAATAGTAATAAGTCTTGTTCAGATACTTTCTTCATATAAATTTCACTTTACTAATTCAAGTACTCACAATTTTCTTTTTTCACATAAATAATAAATACATAGCCCGTGATATAATTTTTTTGTTATAGAAACATAGGGCGACATGTCCAAAAATTGGCAGCGCCGCGGCAGTTTTTAGGTGCATTAAATCAGTGTAAAGTCCGATCCTCTCGAAAATCTGGCATCAGTTATACCTTGCATAGTTAACTTAATGCACCTAAAAAGGTGCACTGTGCAAATCGCAGCGCATAGAGTATCATTGGTAGTGTATGTAATATGCCTATCAAGGCGCATTGCGTAACAGAGGCGCAAAACATATCATTACTAGTAGTGTTGAGCGATTTTTATCGACAAAGTTGAAATCGGCAAGGTTTTTATGGTGATCGAAATTTCCAGATCATGCGATAATTAAGGTTAAAATCTGTGCATCATCTATTAGATCGCGCCTTTTGGGCCGCTTCCTGTAATTTTTTGGCGGCCAGCAAATGAGATTACAGAAATAGACAGGGTGAGAGGGTGTGTGCGACGTCATGACTGGGATGTGTATGGTTGCGATTGGCTGGAAAATCACATGACCCGTTTTACATTAAACCCAGCGTTTCCTTTTTTCAGCCTCAGTGTCTCTCAGCGTCTCATAGGGATAGGACCTGCGCTCTGCCTGTGGCCAAACAGCTCAGCGAAATTAGTCTATTTCTGCACAGAGAAACCTCTACTATTAGCTGTGTTTCCTTCCAATTTAGTTAGATTAGAGATTTGAAGATTTTATGTAGTTAGCTAGAGAATTTTAAAGCAGCATCTACCGCTGTAAATTCACGGCGGTGGGAGCAGGGGGGGGCCCCCGCGGGCCAACACAGACAAGCTCTATCTATAAAGAACACTGGATAAAGTTCACCAAGACTTAGTGTAGACAATGTAGTGGAATATCTTTATTATTAACAGTTTTTATTGAAATATTTCCTGGATATTGGGCAGCCTTTAACTTATATTGGGTACACATCATTTCTAGTAACTGCAAGGTCTCGTTGTTAGCTGCAAAACTCCACTTTTATTATCAGTATACATTTCAGATAGGTTCATTTTCAATTTTACCCATTACACCTGTGACTGTTGATATATCCACCTTGCAGTTAAATTACAATCCAGCAATCTTGTAGTCAGCACAGGTTGTTTGTTGCCAAAAATACCGTGTATCGTACGAAAACATCACAGTTACGTGTTTTTTGACTTTTGCGCACCCAGCATTGTTCATTGAGCAGCATCTACGTAAATCTTAAAACAGCAATTCTACTGTATATCACCACAGGTGAATTGAAAGGTGCAAAAAATACCGTTTATTATATCAAAACATAACAGTTACGTGTTTTTTGACTTTTGCACACACAGCATTGTTCATTGACGCACCCAAAATTTTACGATTATATTCCTTAAGGAAAAAGCTTTATTTCCAAAATACGTTCACCACAGCTTTGAATTGACGAAAGGTGCTCAATAAAAATTTACTTCGTTTATTATACCAAAACATAACAGTTTACGTGTTTTTTGACTTTTGCTTACCCAGCATTGTTCATTGACGCAGCATCTACGTAAATCTTAAAACAGCAATTCTATATTCACCACATGTGAATTGAAAGGTGCAAAAAATATCGTTTATTATACCAAAACATAACAGTTACGTGTTTTTTTGACTTTTGCGCACCCAGCATTGTTCATTGACGCAGCATCTACATAAATCTTAAAACAGCAATTCTATATTCACCACAGGTGAATTGAAAGGTTGCAAAAAATACGTTTATTAAAATCCAAAACATAACAGTTACGTGTTTTTTTAATTTTGCACACCAGCATTGTTCATTGACGCAGCATCTACGTAAATCTTAAAACAGCAATTCTATATTCACCACAGGTGAATTGAAAGGTGCAAAAAATAGCGTTTATTATATCACAACATAACAGTTAGGTGTTTTTTTTACTTTTGCTTACCCAGCATTGTTCATTGACGCAGCATCTACGTAAATCTTAAAACAGCATTCTATATTCACCACAGGTGAATTGAAAGGTGCAAAAAATCCGTTTATTATACAAAACATAACAGTTACGTGTTTTTTGACTTTTGCTACCCAGCATTGTTCATTGACGCAGCATCTACGTAAATCTTAAAACAGCAATTCTATATTCACCACAGGTGAATTGAAAGGTGCAAAAAAAAACGTTTATTATACCAAAACATAACAGTTACGTGTTTTTTGACTTTTGCACACCCAGCATTGTTCATTGACGCAGCATCTACGTAAATCTTAAAACAGCAATTCTATATTCACCACAGGTGAATTGAAAGGTGCAAAAAATATCGTTTATTATACCAAAACATAACAGTTACGTGTTTTTTTGACTTTTGCACACCCAGCATTGTTCATTGACGCAGCATCTACGTAAATCTTAAAACAGCAATTCTATATTCACCACAGGTGAATTGAAAGGTGCAAAAAATTATCGTTTATTATACCAAAACATAACAGTTACGTGTTTTTTGACTTTTGCCACCCAGCATTGTTCATTGACGCAGCATCTACGTAAATCTTAAAACAGCAATTCTATATTCCCCCACAGGTGAATTGAAAGGTGCAAAAAATATCGTTTATTATCCCAAAAAATAACAGTTACGTGTTTTTTGACTTTTGCCACCCAGCATTGTTCATTGACGCAGCACTACTAAATCTTAAAACAGCAATTCTATATCCCCACTAAAAAAGGT
>JAODAL010058671.1:0-21950 GCA_025379985.1 Phyllomedusa bahiana | reverse complement strand
ATCTGCCCTTACTCATTGTAAATTGAGAAACAGTCTTCTTATGTTAATGGCAGTTGACTTATTGGGGCAAAAAGCCTGACTGGTCTTCATGAACGACACTTGTTATGACTTTGCTTAAACCTTTTAGCAATACTTTTGCCAATAGCTTAACATCGTTGGAAGTAGCGAGATGGGGCATAGGACCCTGGACTTAGAAGATCCTTAAATCTGGCTTAAGTACAGTACAATAACTGCTTCCCTCATTGAATATGGCAAGTGACCGTCCTGGACTGCCGCCTGGAAGACCTCCAGTAAACGCGGTAACAAGGTTTCCTTTTGGAGCTTAACAAATTCAGCTGGAAGACCGTCCATCCCTGGGGATTTTTCATTTGGTTCCTGGCAAAAATCATCATCTTGTTATACACAAGTAATTGGTTGCTCTAGAGCATTACTATCTTCCAGTGATATAGTCGGAAGGGTAAAAGTGCTTATTTTTATTGTCCCCATAATCTGAGACATGATCTTTGTAACGATAAAACCCCTTTAAGCAGAAATCTAGTGAAGAAGAAACTCACTGTCCCATTGCATAAACTAAACTGTCAGCAGACAGGTTTGCTAAATGTTGTTAATGCAGCTCAGACTAGAATACAGGCCTTCACTGAAGATCAATTTAGGTAATGGGTGACGTTTCGGAGGAAAACTCCTCCTTTCTCAAACCAGTGGGGTAGACACCGTATCCTCTTCAGAGGAAACGTCACCCATGACATAGGACGGTGTTTCCAGCGGGTCATGCAAACATGCTGCGCTACTGCTACATGAGGACTGTCAGTATGGATATTTTCCTATTTTGAGCTATGGCCTATTTATTATAGATGTAAAATTGTTCTACGTATCAAAAGGTTTTTTATGATTTTTGTACTGTGTCTATGTGACGATAAGGCCCGGATAGTTGGGCATGTATAAAGTAACAAAGTTATATATAAATAAGAAGTTAAGAAGGACTGCAACTATGTTTCTATTGTGCATTTGTTGAGAGTGGAGGGGAAAACACTCTTGGCAGCCCGATCCTGTGATTTACGTTCCAAAAGAAAATAAGGTCCATTTTTTTATTTTTACACTCACAAAGCTATACAAACACTATTTAAATAACAAGCATAACAGACCTGCTCCACTGTTAACTGTACCGCTGGAAGAGAACCACCCTTACTGGATCCAGCACCCTGTGACAGGAATTTTCCAGAACCTGGTTTAAAAGCATGAAATATAAATGAATGAGAATCTTAGCAACAGCACTTCAAACAGATGATATAGAAAGCCAAGTTAAAATAATAACATACATATACACACACTGTACAAAAGAGGGGCCATTGGAAGAGATTACAATGGTGGCCAATGCCTGCTAGAAAAGAATTGGGGACCACGAAGCCTGCTGAGAAGGAGCAGAAGGTATGCTTCACTCCCTAACCCCTTCTTGCCACAATGCGGTGTTTGTTTTTCCTCCTTGCCTTCAAAGAACCATCATTTTTTAAAATTATTTTTCTAACATGATGGAACATGAAAGAAAATGTAAAAAAAAAAAACCTACAGTTGTGCCAATTTTTTGGAAGGTTTAATTCGTATGAAGGTCACTGTTCGGTATAAATGACTAGCTATCTTTACTCTGCAGGCCAGTACGATTCCAGCAATACCAAATTGATACAGATTTGGGATGTTTTGCTACTTTTAAAAAAAAAAAAAAAAAAAAAAAAAAGTAAAACCTTTGATACATTTTATTGTGCAGCGCCAATACATTTTTTATTTTTCCATTCATAGAGCTGTGTGAGGACTACATTTTTTTCAGGTTTAACATGGGATTGCAAAATTCCCCCTCCCCTATGGCATTTACTGAATGGAATACATAATGGTTAATTCAAATAGATCAAACTTTCACCACCACCCAAGTGGTTGTCCGGTTCCAAAAATTTTTTTAACAGGCTAGTGGTGCCAAATTATAAAGAAAAAAGAGCCCTCCTGTGGTAACCTTTCTTTGCTCCTCTGTTTCAGCGCGGAGACTCTCCAGTTTTCCGTTTACCTTCCATTCCCCTCTGAAAGGGATGACGTCACCGCTACAGCAGTCACTCCTTTATCTCTCCATTTAGAGTGAACAGCTCTGCACGGTCACATAAGCAGAGGCACTTCCAGATGGTTCGCTTCCCAATCGAGATGCAAGGGAGGGGGCACATGACTGCTACAGTGGGGATGTCCCGTTTGGAAAAGAACAGAAGGTAAACAGAACACTGCGTAGAAGAGAAGAGGAAAGGGAAGTACAGGTTATTATTATTTGACACCAGCAGTTTAATTTTTATTTGAACCGCACAACCCCCTTAATTTCTATTTCTATTCTGCAAAACAACAGTATTTCAAACAGCATTCTAATATGGCATTCTAATACAGCTCTCCTATTAAACCCTGCCACAGATGCAGTCATAGAGACCTTCAGTAGGCCCCCGGCTGTCATGAAAAATGGTCAGGACCCAAAGAACCATTGCGCTAATGCCGTAGTCACATTAAAGGGGTTTTGCCACAATCTCATTCCATACCTCCTGCATCCAGCTCTGTGTGCTCAGAAGGGGGTGTGTGATTTGTTTGAATTGCATATCATGTGACCGAGCAGGATGACATCACCAAGCCTTTCCTCTCTGTAGTCAAAGAAAGGCCTGTGTATGTACAAAGCTGGGCGTAGCTCAGAGGTGAAGCTTTTACCTCACAGCACAAGGGTCATAGGTTCAAATCCATGTAGGAACCAAACCTGTGGGGGGTTTTTTTCTCTTTATCAATGCACATACCTTATTGAGGTATCTTTTTTATTTATTTGCACTGTTTGACTAATTACTAAGGAGTACAGAGGACGGGAGTACAGTGACAGAACCTGGGGTTTGAACATTCAGTAGCTACCTGAAAGGAGAAGTGATGTCTGAGCATGTGCGACCAGGACTGAGGAGCTCTCAGCCCTGGTCGTATCCCCTGGAGACGAGCTGAAACCCAAGGGGATCCCAAAAGGGAGCAGTTAGAAAAAAAAAAGGGCCCCAAATTTTTAAAAAATTTAATGAATGGGGGGAAAAATGTTTGTTATTTCATTTGCAAGCTTTCCACATAAACCCTTCATTTTTTCGTGGCAAAACCCCTTTTAAAACCACAGAGAAAAATTAGTTAAATTTGGCCAAGAAGATAAGTTCCCTTAAAAAAACCCCAACCCCATTTGGCCAGCTTTTAATTTAACGGCTCGCACCCACCAGGGTTTGGGCGGGGGCTCAGCGGATTAAGGGGCCCGCTGTAAAACCCCCACTTTTAAGGGCCCCTTTTAATTTTTTTAAAAAAACGGTTTTAAAAATTGAACTTCAAAACCACCTATCAGCTGTAAAGAAACCAAAAAGAAAACATAGGGGGGATGGAGGCACCGACACATTTTTCAATTCAAAATTTTTCAAAAAATGTTAAAAACAAAAGCTTCTGTGGGCTGTCTAAACCCACAAAAAAAAAAAAAAAAAACAAACCCACTCCTTTTTGGCCCCAAGCCCGAGAAAGACTTTCACTTCAAATAAACCCCAAATGGATTTCCTTCTAAGCAGTTATGATCTAGTCCAATAAAATTTAAAACCGGGATCATGGTTTTTGGGGTGCAATCAAAAAAATAGTCAACAGGGAGCGAGCTAGTTTAAAAAAACACCCGATCTAACTTTTGTGTAAATCAGGGAGGGAAGCTGATCTCCCGGGAGCAGGTTTACATTTTATCTTAAAAGGGGTTTTTCTCAATTTCAAGGGGCCCTTTTAGCCCGCTTCCTTGTGGGTTTTGGGAAAGGATTTTTTAATTCAGGGGGGTGCTCTTGTCTGCCTATTTTCCTCCCCCCCCCTCAGGGACACGAAAGCTCTCCTCCTTAACCCTTTTATACGCAGGGGGGGGGCGAGGGGGTTTTCTTCCCCGGGTTAAAACCCTTTTGTGTGCCCCGCCCAAGGTTTTGTTAGGGTTTTTTGCTGATCTTCTCCACAGTCAAGAGACAGCCCAAAAGAGGGGGCGTCTATGAGGGGTGGAGAGTTCTGTGAATTTGTGATTGCTAATAGCAGAGCAGGGGGGGTGTAAGTGTTCCTAAACCCCCCTTTCCCCCCCCCCCCCCCCCCCCAGCATACAAATCTTTCCCCTTCCAGCAACAAACAAAACCCTGTCAAAAAGACAAAAGGGGGGGCTGGAAGTGTTATTAAAAATCACAATGTGGGCAATAATTCAGCAGAGCATGAAAACGTTCACATGCCCCCCCGATCTTTTTCTATTTGTATAGTCACAGCTCCACAAAACACCCATTATAGTAAAAAAAACGGGGGCACTGCTTTTACATCTATTGATCAGCCCCATCTCTTCTCCCTCAAAAACTGGGTAAGGAAAGGGGGGGAAGCAAAGGGACCAAAGGGTTAATCCAAACCAAAACAGAAACCAGAGCCCCCCACTTTTCCCTCCACTACAAAGCATTTTTGTGGGGGAGGGGCTTGTGCCCCCACCTTTTTTTTTGAAGGTGGGTGAGTCATAGACCTTTTACCCCCGCCAGTGAGATTTAAAGATCAAAAAGGGCGGCTGCTATAGAGATTTGAAAAAAGCTGATGTAAAATACAAAAATAACAGGGATAACTCAAAATCAGTAGGGCATTGGGGGAAAGAACATATATTTTTAAAGCTGCTTGTTTTTTTTAAAATCTTTTTAAAATTAAAAACCCCAAAATTGTACGGGGAAACCCCTTTAAAATAATTTTTCACCCTTTTCATTCGTTTTTTTAAACAACCCAAAAAATTTCACCTCTACTTCCTTTAAGAAAAGGTTCCAAAATTTAAAACCATGTTTCTTTCACTGGTCAAAAACCTTTTGTTGTTTTCTTTTCTTCCCCAAAAAAAATCGGGGTTTTCTGGCATAAATGAAAACGTTTTGGGGGGCCCCCGTGTTTGGAAAATACACTATTTAGATAGAAAAAGAAATTCTGTTATTTTAATGAAAAAATTTCTAATAATGAACATGTATAACCACCTATATTCTTTTATACAGTTTCTAGACATTTCTGTGCTTTGGCAAACAAGAGGGGCATGGCTTAATATGTGCAACCATGCGGCAGAATTGTGGAGTAGTTAGTGGCATCAAGTATGCCATCTTATAAAAGGCATAAAGAAAGACTAGACAGTTTTTACAGGCGCAGACTAATTAACACTATGATAAATGTGGTGCATTGTAAGACTTTTCTACTGCCAAGTTTACACTAAGGATATGTGCACACGCCTTATTCCCGCAGTAATTGTGGGAAATCAGCTTAAAAATCAGCTTAAATTACTATCTTGGGGACTTACATTTGTTCCGAAGCAAATGTTTATGGTCTTCAATACCATGCTAGATGTCAATCAATTTGTGAGATGATTAACAGTAAAGAAATATTTTCTAGATGGAACTGATAGAACGAGGCAATGTCACTAAAAAAATTGATCTTCCCTATTAATCAGTTCTCGGAACTCAATTTTCATGAACAACTCACATTATTAAATTTGATAGATTTTTAGTGATGGTCCCGAATAGAACTGTGGATCAAGATACATATATGGGTTATAATTCTTCTTTTTATCCCAATCAAGCAAGAGTAGAGGCTCTGGATGCTTTTCAGCATCCATAGTTACAACGTGGCTTAGGATAACCAAGTCAATGTTTGGAGTGGCCATCACAAAGCCCTGATCTCAATCCTATTGAAAATTAATGGGCAAAGCTGAAAAGGAAGGTGCGAGCAAGGCGACCTACAAACATGGCTCAGTTACACCAGTTCTGTCAGGAGAAATGGGCCACAATTCCTAGAAACTATCATGAGAAACTTGTGGTAGGATATCCAAAACATTTGACCCAAGTCATACAGTTTAAGGGCAATGCTACCAAATACTAATGAATTGTATATCAACTTTTGACTTTGCAGAACGTAATAAAAATACCTTAATTCTCTCTCTCTCTCATTATTCTGGCACTTGGCAAATATAAATAATTGTGTTAATCCTAATTGACCTAAAACAGGTAAGGTTTATTCTGATTTTATGTCAGATAGTGAGAAAAACATGCATATATCTTTTTATATAGTGTATGTAAACTTCTGGATTCAAGTGTGTGTGTGTATATAACATATATAATAATGTGTGTGTGTGTGTGTGTGTGTATAACTACTACACACACATTATTATCTGTTAAAGGGGGGAAAAAAAACACAATGGTCAATGTAATAACTTGAAACTGAAAAGTATTTGAATGGACTGAAAATCATGTAACGAAAATATGAAATTGCTTTGGAATTGTGGGTCAACCAAAAAAATTAATGTGTGCCCTGTAATTAGCATCACAGGCGTCTTATAATCAAACAGCCTATTTAAAGAGTGAAAAGTAGCCACTGTACTAATGACAGACTTGTTACAGTACCTATCGAAGAACATCTCCAAACAGCTTGATGCTTCTGTTACTACAGTTGCACATATTTTTAAGAAGGTTAAAGTCTATGGAACTATATATACCTCCCTGGACTTGGCTGCAAAAGAAAAATGGATGACTAGAGACGGATATGAAATGTTAACCAAAGAGATTAGAGGTTGCCACCAAGGTCAAAGTACATCAGCGTCAAATCGTACCATCCATCGCTGACTTTGCCAAAGTGGACTTAATGGAAAATGACTAAAGAGGAAACCACTATTGGAAGCAAATCATGGAGAGACTAGAATTTGCCAAAACCAGCTACAAAGCTTCTGTGGGAATGTCCTTTGGATAGAGGAGACTAAACTGGAGCTTTTTGGCAAGTCACATCAGCTCTTTGTTCACAGACGCAAAAATGAAGAATTAAAAAAAAAAAAACATTGTACCTACTGTGAAACATGAAGGAAGAGTCAGTTATGTTTCGGGGCTACTTTCTGGACCTATATTTACTATTTTGCCATAGGCAAACTTAAACTCTATCAGTCTCTATCTATTTAAACACTAAAACGTAACTTTTATTATATCTAACTCTTAACCTCTATACACACTATTTAAAAAACCTGATCTCAAATGCTCATCATTTAAACCCTTTTTGCTTCTGAAAGAGGGAATAACTCCCTTTCTATCATCAAGTCTGGGGGAACCCCACCTATTAACAGGAGAGCCTTATATCTATACAAAGTACTAGCTTCAGTAGGGGATCCCAAGCCAACTACTTGGGCAGTCGTCCCTAATCTCAATAGACATAAAAACAAATAAGGCCCCTTTGGAACCGTCTGCAGAGGTGACACTTGTAGACAGAGGTGAGAGATCACAATTTAAAACGTCAGGGCCTGACCCGCCGACATGTTTCGCCAGCTAACCTGCTTTATCAAGGCTTAGAGGTCCGATCACATGTGGTCTGAGCTCACTTTCCTTTTATATCATGTTAGGAAAACACCCGTTTCAGGTGCTCACCTATTAGCCATCAGAGAATCCAAAATAAAGCCCACTCCCCCTTCCCGCGCGCACACTCATAACATGTCCTGCTGAAGCTGCCACCATGCTCTCATGAGCCAAAACCTTCAGTCAAATTCGCCATCTCCATAACGGGCTTGCTCCCCATCTTACCGTACTGCCCGTGCCAATGCACTGCACCAACAACACCTCAGCCCTGACTGTGAATGGGCTTCCATCTCACTTCTCTCATATTATTGCAAACTGCGTGCCTCACCTAGAATGAACTAAGCAGACTAGGTATCACATTACACAGCCATTTGCCATCTTTTTCAATTCCCTTAAGCCCCTTCTCTTCAATATCTAATATTCATATTCATTGGGAATCTGAACTCCACTGTACAATAGACCACTGTCATATTATCTTCCCATAAAGCTCTTCTCCTATGTATGTAATATGCATATTCATTCCAATAGAGCTGCAGGCCCCATTAAATACATGTTCCACTGCATTGTATAGTATTGTCTCAAGACTATATTCATAAACTACTTCTCTTTCACATGTAATATTCATACTCATTTTAATAATACTGTAGGCTCTATGGCTATCTCTCCCTCCCTCCCACAATCTGACCTCACGAGTTCCCCATTGAAGATTCTCTCCTACGGCTCACAGCTAGCCATTCAATCCACCACATCACAATGGGAGCATGTAAGAACTCCAGTATCCTCAAATGCCACCGCATCCAGCTGAAATCCCCCTCCCACTAAAACAGCGCCGCAATCAGGAAAAATAAATCTCTACATACATCAGAACATACAATGAATAGTTCCCTTGCAAAAGCAATATACATCATCCCTAATTTGTTAAATAAAACCGTGCCCACACGTGATGAATATCTTTCATAATTACAGGACCCAGGGACAATTCGGAAAAACTTTGTGGTAAAAGGGGGCGCGGAGAGGGGAGGGGGGAAGGGGCGCGAGGGAGATGGAAGGGAGGGGGAAAAAAAACAAAAAAAAAACACATATGAACTCTGATGCTTCCATAGTCATATATTCAACTGTGCTATATCCACTTGACCGTACTTAATCACATATATCATGTTTCTTCAAAAATTATTATATAGGGAATCAGCAAGATCAAATAAATGCCGAAAATTTAAAAGCCCTTCATTTTGGCCTTTAGGTTTCAATGTATTGAGTCTGTGTATCCATCTTGCCTCTTCCCGCAACAAAACACATTCAAATCGCCCTTTCTTTCCCCTAGCTTTTTCACACATATGTCCCAAAATTTTAGCACCTCGATTTCGCCATTATGTACTTCCAAAATGTGTCTTGCTAGTAGATTTACCTACAAACCTAATCTGTATTCAGATCTGTCAGATTCCGAGACTTCTGCTGTGGAAGAATCCTCCACAGGTTCTATTAATAGCTATCCCAGGGGAAGAAAGTGGCTGAGAAGGGTCAGAGAAGAACAGAGGTTGACCAATAGAAAACGCATAAAAAATCTTCTACTCAGGGAGTGCAAGATCAGAATCCTCAGAGATGTCAATCGGGAGAGGGTTTAGTGGGATCAAATACATTGTCCTCTTCTGCATCCTGTGGTGTGGCGGCCCATGGGGGGGGAGCACAGGCAATGATCTTAAATGGCAATACAAATACGCCACCAGTGGCAGGAAATGGACAGGTTATGAACACAGCGCAAACTCAATCTCAACGCAAATACATCCACTTTTTTTAGAACCACCAAGGATTCTTTGAGGATCGAGAGAAGGGGAATCATCAGAAATAAACAAAGGATGGAGCACTAACAAGTGATTAACTTATCCTCTCATAGATTAACGGAAAAATCAAAAACAGGTGTTGTCATACGGTCTTACGTTCACTCCATGCCCAAATTTAATGAATTTGTATGGTAAAAGATATTAATCTTTTTGCTAGAAAGTTGGCTTTTTCATAAATATCTAAAATGAAAAGTAATGATGAACAAACCTTTAGGAAACTAGAGGAGAAAACATTGGGTGATCTTGAACAATTGCAGGTTGAAGGTGAAGGAGACCCCATAATTCTAGATATCCTTTGACAAATTTGAAGCCAAAATCTAGGAATACACCTCCGAAAATCACCCAAAATAATTTATTGGATACGTTTGTGGAAGTAGTAACGCAGGACATAAAGAAACTAGCACTCAGATGACAACCATCTTCTTTAAATTTAAAATGGGAGGAAGAAGTAGCTAATTCAGAACTACAATCTAACAGGGAGATAGTAATCAAACCCAGTGACAAGGGTGGTAATATTGTCACTTAAATAAAAGTGACTATAGAGCGATGGTTGAGAGAATACTTGGTGATTCAGAAACATTGAGAGGCTTTCAAAAGATCCACCAATGAGTATCTGAAGGAATTGAAAAGGATTTTGGATTTGGGGATTGTGAAAAAATTAATTACTGAGAAGGAGAAGAAATTTATGTTAAATGTGAATCCTACTATTGCTATCCTTTTATGCATTACCAAAAGTGCATAAAGAGGTTGTGCCAATACCAGGGAAAACCGATAGTCTCAGTTAGAAACAATTTAACACAAGGACCTAGCACGTATGTTGATCATATACTGATGCCCTTTGTCACTGGCTTCCTTCATATCTTAAAGATACAAGGACACTGTGATGAGAATTAACATCTAGTGGTGAGTGAGAGTACACTTCTTGCAAGTCTAGACGTAGAAGCCCTATACAGTAACATCAGACATGACCTGGGCCTGAAAGCAAAAGTATTTTTTGAACACAAGAGGTACACAATTTACGGAACACAATGATTTTGTTTTACAGCTAATTGGATTTTGTTTTGACACCTAACTATTTTTTTTTTTTATTTGGGACCTTTTATCACCAGAAAAAAAGGAGCAGCCATGGGGGAAAAGTCTGTGCACCAAGTTTTGCTAATCTATTTTTAGGGTTGTGGGAGGATGCTATTGTTTTTTCTTAACACCTTGAAATATTCACAGATCGGATTTTATTTTGGGGGCGCTTTATTGATGATATTCTGGATTTTGTATCTAGACTCAATGATAATGAAATTGGGATGAAAATCACGTTTGCAATTCATCGGGAGAAAATTATAATATTGGATATTGAAATAATGTTGGGTGAAAATAAGCAGATTAAGACAAAGATCTTTCGGAAAAAAAAACGGCTACCAATAGTTTTTTTACATTTCTCTAGTTGGCATCCACCTTCTCAAAAAAGGGGAATACCATAGGCCAATTTTTTTAGGGCTCGTAGGAATTGCTCTACTTTAGAGGATTTCAATGAAGAATGTATAAAGTTAAATGCACGTTTTCAGGGAAGGGTTACCCTAAAAAATGTTTGAGGAAGCGTTTAATAGGGCTTTGACCAGCGACAGAGGACATTTATTAATCAGAAAAAGAAGAACGAAAAAAACGATTTAATTTGTTGTTTTAGGTACCTTTGATGATAGAGCTAATGAAATGAGAGCAAACTTAGAAGACTTTGGGGCACATTCTAAAGGGCAGACCCATTTTCTCAGGGTTTTCTAAATACCCAGGTCGGGGGGGGAGCCTGACTGGCAAGCTGAGGGCACATCTAAGGGGAGCCCACATTTGCCCCCGTAAATCCTTTTGGAGCAGGCATAGGACTTACAAACCCCCGTGGAAAACAAGCGAGCTGTTTCTCAACTCACGGAGTATTCGGGTCATTTTCCCAGACTGGGGGGGTTGCATGACTCGCCGCAACAAGACCCACAGAAGGTGGAGTGGACTGAACAAGAAGCCCGGGACAGCGTGGCTCTGCAAAACAGCGGGGAAGAAAGCAGGGGTACCGAAGGGACACTGGCTAAATTAGCCCAATAGCCCATAACCCTTCCACATTTTCCCTTTCCCCACAGGCCCCCATAAGCAACAGCAGGATGCTAAAAATAAAACAACATAGCTGGACAACCAAAGAGCACGGGAAGAGTAATCCAGCAGCATGCATACAGGAGCCAGACCAAAAACAAATACACGGGTCACTCCTAGTTTACAAACAGCAAGAAAACAGAGGAGCCTACGCTGAGGGATGTGTTTTCAACTGTTCCCCAATGCCATACGTTTTAACCACCCGACTACACAAGTTGGGGGTTTAAAGGGGATATCAACATCATGCGGGCATGAATGCAAGATATGCAGGGGGGTAAAAGGCTGAAACCAAATCATGATTTGGAGGATCAATTCACTCCTATGCAGCGGACGGGGAGTCGCTTTCTCAGGTGATCAAGGCACAACTCGCCAAGACGGATACTGGAATCGCTCCCGCAAAAAAATGTGCGCATCGTGGAGTGCCCGAAAAAAAAAGGGGGGCTCCAACCCATCAATTCTTTGAGACCTGCTCACTAATATTTTTGGGAAAGGACCCTTTACTTCTCTTTTTGCAGTTGAGAGGGCGCACAGGGTCCCAATTGCCCATTACCCTCCAGGGGCCCCGCCTAATCATGCGGGTTAAGCGCGCACTTTAAAGAAGAGACCTATACTGGCAAAGCGCGCTTCACAGGACGTCATGTGGACGGCTTCATCTCCTATCCGGATTTCTCTACGGGGTTCAAAAAAGAAGAGCGCAGTTCCAGGATGTCAAGAGGGGGGCCCCGGGTGAAATACCCATGCTATTTCCCAGCCAAATTCCCGAGGGGTGGCGTTAAACTCTACCATTTCTTTGAAACTCCAAGAGACGCTATGCGTGGATTGCCCAGAATGAATCCCCACAAAGCGCAGCTTCCGGGGGATTCCGGGAAAAATATCACCACTGTACACATTTTTTCATTCCCTCTCTGATTTCCTTGTTTTAAATTTTTTTGCCTCTCCAACCCGGTTCTATGTTTCATATTAAAATACATTTTTGGGAGAGGGGGGGTTTGGAGAAAAAATGTTAGTCTTTTTCATGGGGGTTTAACTGTTCCCTTCATTTCCGGTCGTAGGGGACTTTGACCCTTTTTTAGGGCTGTTTACAATTTTGCACATTTTAATTTCTTGTATTTTGAAAATTTTTTAAAATTTGTTGGTTTTTACATTTTATTTCTGGGGGGGGGGAATGTTATCTATCCCAGAATGCTTTTTGCTTACTTTCGAGGCAAGGGACCTTCCATCCATCATTTGACGTTAGGCCCCGTTCACACGCTTATTTGCCGACGTTTGGCGCCGTATCCGCGCCGGATTTGCGCTTCAATACGGCGCCAATCCGTCGGGAGTCTTACGGTAATCCACTGCTCTCATAGAAAACAGTGGTTTCCGCCCCCCCTCCCCTCGGAAAAATCCCCGCCGGGGGGGAGAGAGTGAATTCACATTATTTACGGCGCGGACGCGCCAAAACAATGCTTTGTCTATGGGGCCGGGGGGGCCCCCCCGCCCCGGCCCCCGGGGCCCGCGCCCCCCTTTTCCCAAATCCCAAATTTTTTGGGTGAAAAAGAAAAAAAATTGGGAAAAATGGGAAATAAGGTGGGGGGGAAAAAAAAAAAAGGGGCCTTTTAAAGTTACTTGGTCATTTAAATTTGGACACAGATGGTGGGGGAAAGATAACACTGCTTCCGGGAATTCGGGGGACTGAGTACCCAAAAAAAGAAAAACCATTTTAATTTTTTCTTTCCCAAATCACCAGCATATTGTTTTTTCGAGAACAATGGTGCCAATACAGTAAAATGGTTAAAAGGCAGGGGGGGGGTTGGTTAATCATTTTTACACAGAAATTTATTCAAGGGGCTCAGTATCTCACCATAAATCCATTCCTTTTGAATGTCGGGCTATTGAAAGAGGGGGATGGGGAGATATAATGTTTTAAACTGAAAAAATTAAACTTGCCCTTTTTTTTTTGGAAAACATTTATATATCCCACCCTAAAAATTGCAGTACCTTAAAGCAGTGCTTAACTTTGGGGAGGGTTTTATCCTAGTCCCATTTCTTAAATTAGGGGGATTTTAATATGTGGTGGACCCACATTGGGGAAAAAATTTCAGCAAATAAGTACTACTACCCCACATTGACCCCTTTTTGGACACATAAATTTGGAGGTTTGGAACTTGTAGACATTGGGGCTAAAACACCCAAAATGATTTTTCACTTTTCCCTTTTATTCTATACGTATAACAAAATTGTCAAATGTTGGTTTTGGGTAATCAGGGGCTCTGTCAAAGGGTTTACTAAAAACTGAGTATTTACACGCTCCATTTCTGACTTCCCCCAAGGGATACAGAAAAATTCCCTTTTAAAAATTCCATAGAAATATGGCGGTGAGATTTAATGCCTCTGGCGCCCCAAATGGATACAGTTAAATTGGCTCAGTTTTGGGGGGAATTCTTTCAGGGGAATATGGATCGCCCGATCATCAAGGTGGGACAAAATAAAAAAAACCTTTTGGGGGGGCGAACGGAAATTAGCACCTTAAGTTTAAAAGGGGGGCAGCTAAAAAACTATCCTAGCAATCAATGCGCTGAGAATCGATTCATTTTGCTTCGCACTTCAAAAGCCGGGGGGAAAACTGCGAAAAGGCCAGAAACGGAACCCCTTTCTTTAAAATCTTGAAAATAAACTTTTTTTAAAAGAAAACTTTTTTTTGGTGAAGGGGAGCAGGGGGGGCCTTTAATTAGCCACTACATTAATTCCCAGGGGGGCCCATTTTATACCAGCTCGGACATGCTAGGCGCCTTAATGACAGAACCCTTGGATGTTTTGGGGAATTTTTGGGGGATTTTTTAAACATTTAAACAATCAAGATTGAGGTTTCCCCTTTCTCAGATCCACAATATTTAGGGGATTAGATTTTCCCCATGTTAAGTGCAGAACAGCAGAGCATTGGATGCGCCTCTACGTCTAGGAAAACTGCAGGTGGCAGTTAAGAATTTGGCAAATAATAAGTCCCCAGGGTTGGATGGATTCCCAACAAGGAATAAACGTTTGGGGAGGTTTTTACCCAATTTTTGGAGGTTTTCAGGTTTGCGGGAGAACGGGGCAGGTTGCCTGTTCAATGCAAGGGGGTAATAATAAGGTTTTTAAAAACCCCGATAAAGACCCATTGCCCCGGGGCATACGGGCCCATTTCTCTAATCCCAGTTGGATACCAAAATACTAGCTAAGGGGGTTTGCGAACAGAAAAAACTGGGGTGGTACAATCTTTGCACCTGATAGGCGGGTTTTAAATCCCAAAAAGGGGGATACGTCCAATAATTTACGAGACTGAAAGCTGAACCCAGCTTCCTGGATAACCTGGGGCTAGGTCAATCGTTCTTTAGATGCTGCTAAGGGCCTTTGATAGTGGGAGGGGGAAATTTTTATGGGTTTTTTCATTTAAAATTGGGGTTTGGGCCCAAAAAATTTATATCCGGGTTTAAAAGCTGTTTTAACGGGTCCAAAGGGTCAAGGGCGTCTAAAAAATTTACAATCAGAGACGTTTGTTTTTTTTGCAAAGGGGGAAAAGACAGGGATGCCCTTTGTCTCCTTTGCTATTTGCCCTGGCAATTGAGCGTTAGCAAACCGATTTGAGCAAAAGCCCAATTGAAAAGGGTTTAGGAAGGGAGGCGGAGGACAAAATGCCTTATACACTGATGATATCCCCTTTTTTTGGCTAAAACTGGCGGGTCATTGCCGAGGCAATTAATACATTTTAAAACATGGGCCAAACCCGGGGGTTTACAATTTTAATTGGGGGGAAATCTGTATTAGCCAGTGGATGCCCTGGATCAATTTACTCTCCCCCCAGAATACCACTTCTAGTGTCCCTTTTTTCCGATAATGGTATAAATATTTCTGTGAATTTACAGAAATTTGGGGGGGGTTTAACTATCCCTTGCAGTTAAATTTAAAAAAATTTGGATTCTGGCGTAAAATTACCTTATCGTAGGGGAAGATCAAATCTGGTTAAAAAATTTGGATGCCCCATTGTTGTACCTCCTACATAACCCCAATCTGGGTCCCCCCGAGAATTTTTTTTTAAATCAAGCTATTTTCAAGCCCTTACTAGGGCGGGCACAACCCCCAAAAGCTAGAAACTCTGGGGGTTTGGCAAAGGACGAGGGGAAAGGGGTTGGGAATTCCCAACCACAGTTTACTTTTGGGAGCACAACTGCAATATATGGAGTTGGGGGTGGGGGGGGGAAAGGGTTTTTTAATTGAAACTATTACCCAATATTTTAAATTTTCCCCAAACTTTATGGTAAACTGGAGGCAAAAATTTTTTTGGGGCCTCCAAAAAGTTTTCCAACTTAATCTGATGCAAAACTTGGTGGAAATTAGGGTGGATTTTGGGCTTTAGGCTGCAAAACCTTATACCGGGATTTTGGGAAAACCCCCTGGGTTTTCCGAAACTTTTTGGGGCTCCAAGATTTGAGTCATGGGCATCGGGGCCTTCAATAGTCTCTCAGCTGCTTACAGCGGGGGGGCTTAAAGTTTTCACAATTGCAAATGGAATTTCCTTAACCGCATACACAGCATACAAAAACTTACAGCTTAGGCACGCTTAAATGCAGAAAAATCAGACATAATTCAATATAATGCCAATTTTACTCCATAGATAGGGTCAAGAAAATCAAAACAACGAAGGGGCATATCCACTTTTTTATAAACTTTTATTTGGAAACTTTTTTTTTTGAAACCCAAAAATTTACGAGTAGGTGGGGGGAGATATTGCCCAAAAGACCAATATTTGGGAGGAGATACGAGGACCATACCATTGATTTCAGTGATGAACAGCTCGAAACTCTCAATTATTCTTAATACTCGGGTTTTACAGAACTCCTCTATTTTTTACATAAAAATTGGAATTAGGGACTTCCTCTGTGAATAGGTGTCATGGGGGGCCCGCCTCTCTTTATGCATAGTTTTTGGCTTGCCCCCAAACTAGGCGATTATGGGGTTTTTTTTGTCCCAATTTATCCAGCGATTTTCAAATTACAGTGGGGATGAATCCGTTGGTTTTGTATTTTGGGATATGTAGGAAAAAATTAAAAAAAAGGGGGGGGTTTGGGCTGAGAAAATGCAAAAATCTAGACTTTTATTTATGGCGAGGAAATTAATAGGACAAAGTGGCTTGAAAGCAGAACCTCCGTCAGCACAGGAGTTTGTTAAAAAAAGTGAACTGGGGATTTTCTCTGGGAAGAGGGTGTATTATAAGGGGAAGGGGCCAAAAATTAAGTATAATAAAATATGGGCTAAATGGGTGGATAATTCGGTCTTGCTGCACCGAATTTAGTTTGACATAGGGTGTTGGAAAAACTCGTGAGAGGTTTCCGGACTGTGTCTATGGCAGTTGTGTGGAGGAGGCCGTCCGAAGCCCGGGACAATTTTTATTGTGACAAGAACTGACTGTTAATTTAAAATTGCATTGCTTTTGATTTTAATGATTTTACTGCTCGACTGGAGATGGGTTTGGGGGGGGCTTGGGTTTTTTTTGGGGGTAAAAGTTGAAAATTTGGGCTTACAATACATATACTGGATTTGTTTGTACTACTTTATACTGACCCAAAAAAAAAGTTTATGGTTAAAAAAAAAAAAAAAATACCCTTTTCCTTAAAAAGAGGGGAAAAAATTTTGGGATGAAAATTTTTACAAGTCATTTTGAGGAGATGGGAAAAAAACATGGTTTGCAGTCTCCGGTGGGAGGCTCTATCCCTGGGGCAACTGTTATTCTGTCCATTCATTGGAAAAAAAAGATTTTGTTAATCCCACGTAAAAGATTTGAATAAAACAATTCACAATTGTAAAACCAGAGGGGTGGTTTTTTGGGGGTATGTTTTTACCTGCCCCAAATCTATGGGGAAAAATCATACAGGGGTTTCGTCGTCGGATCTCGAAACATCTGAGTACATTAAAAATAAGGGACACTCCCCTAGCAAAACCATTTTGGAAGTACAAATGGCGAAATAGAGGTCTAAAATTTTGGGGGGATATGTGTGAAAAAGCTAGGGGGAAAAAAAGGGGATTTTTTGGATGTATTTTTTTTGCAGGAAGAGCAAGAGGATACACAGACTCAATACATTTAAAAACCCAAAGGCCTAAAAGAAGGCTTTTTTATTTTCGGCATTTTTTTGATCTTGCTGAATTTCCCCTTTTAAAATTTTTGAAGAAACATGAAAATGATTAAGTAGGTCAAGTGGAAATAGCCATTGAATATATGACTAGGAAGCATCAAGTTCATAATGTTTTTTTTTTTTTTTTCTCCCCCCCCCTCCCCTTCCATCTCCCCCCGCGCCCCTTCCCCCCCCCTCTCCCCCCCCTTTTGCCCTACGTTTTTTCCCATTGTCCCTGGGTACGAATGATGACAGATATTCATCACGTGAGGCCCCGGTTTCTAATTAAAAAATAAGGGATGCATGTAATTGCTTTTGCAAGGGACTATTCATGAGTACTCATGTATGTAGAGAATTGTTCCTGCTTTGCGGCGCTGGTTAGTGCGAGGCGGATGCACTGGATGCGGGGGCATTTAGGATACTGGATTTCTTACATGCTCCCATTGTGATATGGTGGATTGAATGCTCTGTGACCTAGGAGGAATCTTCAATGGGGGAAATTGTGGGGGTCAGACGTGGGAGGGAGGGAGTGCACCATAAAGGGCCCACAGATTATTAAAATGAGTATGAATATTACATGTGAAAGAGAAAATATTTATAATAAGTCTTTTAAAAAATACTATCAATGCCCCCCCGGAACATGTATTTAAAGGGGGGCCCGCGCTCTATTGGGAAAGAATATGCATATTACATACATAGGAGAAAAGGGTTTATGGGGAAAATAATATGACCCCCTGGGCTATTGTACAGTGGAGGGGGGGTTTTTATTCCCCAAAGAATTGCATTTTAGATATTTAAAAGAAAGGGGGTTAGGGAATTTACAAAGATGGCAGTTGCTTGTAATGTAACCTAGTCCCCTTAGTTCATTCTAGGTGAGGACGCAGTTGAATAAAAATAAGAATGAGACGGAACCCATCCAGTCAGGGTGAGGTGTTTGTTGGTGCATGCATTGGCACGGGCAGTACGGAAATGGGGGGCAAGCCCTTATGGAGATGGCGAATTGACTGAAGGTTGTTGGCTCAAGAGACATGGGGGCAGCTTTTGCAGGACATGAGGATGTGCGGCGTGGAAGGGGGAGTGGGCTTTATGTTTCCTATGGCTAATTGGTGAGCACCTGAATGGGGTGTTTACCTAACATATATAAAAGGAAGTGGCTCAACCACATGTGACGGACCTCTAAGCCTTGAAAAGCCAGGTAGCTCAAACATTCGGCGAGGGAGCATGACGTTTTTAAATTGTGACTCCACCTCTGCTACAAGGTCACCTGCTCAGACGGGGTCACAAGGGGGCCTTATTTGTTCTGTGCTATAGATTTGGGACGACGCCCAAGAGTTGGGTGGGGGCCCCTACTGAAAGCTAGTACTTTTTCTATAATATAAGGCTCTCCCGTTTAAAGGTGGGGGTCCCCAGACTTAAATAGAAAGGGAATTATTCCCTCTTTTAGAACAAAAAAGGGTTAATGATGGGATAGAATCATTTTTTTTAAAAATGTGTAAGAGGTTAAGAGTTTAAAAAAAAAAAAATACATTTTTTGTGTTTTAATAATAGGAACTGATAGAGTTTTTAAATTTTTCCTACGCAAAAAAAAAATATAGTGAAACAAAAATCACTCTTTTTCTCTTGGAGATTCCCCCAAATTTTTTTGGAGATTATGTGACTTTCTGGACCTGGCACAGGGCATCTTAGTCTCAGTGGCAGGTCATGGGTCCTCCAAAACACACAACTAAAACATTGGACTATTGTCAAGTGGACATCTATGAGCTGTAAAAAACCCTTTTCGAACATCGGGGAAGGGGGCCTAAAACCCCCGTCTGGTTTAAGGGGGACCCTTTAAACCAGGGGGAGAGCTGGAAAAAGTTTGCTCACGGGGGGGGCCAAAAAACCCGTTGACAGGGGCAGGTCTCTTCGGTTCCGAAATTTGGGAAAAATTTTCATTGAAGCCCCGGGGTTTTTTACCCGGGAAAAAATTTTTGGAGGGTTTTGGGGTTTTTTTTTTTTTTTCATTGGTTAAAACAAAAGTTTTTTTTTCCAGGTTTTTCGGGGGAAAAAATTTTTTTGGGCGTTTTCATAAAGGGGTTTCAAACGGGGGGTTTTCTTTTTTAAAAGAGTGGGGTTTTCCAAAAAATGTTGTCCTTTTATTTTTAAAAAATGTTTTGTAAAAAGGCATTGAAAATAGTAAATTTAATAGGGTTCGGATAATATTCAGGATGTGTTTTGCTTTTTTTAAGGAGTTAAAATTTACACAAGTCTCCCCTTCATATTGGAAATGCCCTGAAAACTGTGCCCCTTATTTTAACACACTGGATTTTTCCCGAATAGAGCCTTTTTTAAACAAGATTTAATGAGGAATTAAAAGGGAAAATTTTTTTCTTTTCCCTAAACCTACGCTTTCCCCTTTAATTCTTTACTTTTAAATTCCCGGTCCATAATCTGTGCCAAAGCTGCAGCAAGTTCTTTCTTGATATGACCAACTTGTTCCCCATTGATGTTATTTACTTTTACAGCGTTTCTATCATACGGATTACTTGGTTCTCGTTGTAGTGCTACCATTTCATTATTGTTCACCTGCAAAAATTGAAAGGATTTATCATAGTTTCAGAAATAAAATTAATCAACATTTTCCAAACTTTGCATATTTTTTAAACCCCCAGGGGGCAACCCCTTTAAGTAAAAATAAAGGTAAGGATTACAGGGGGGGGGGAAAAAAAACAAAAAGTATTCATTTCAGCCAAAAATTGCGCAAGTTCCCCCATTTAAAAAAGTGAGAGAGGCCCTGTAATTGAATCATGGTGCCCTCAACTATGAGAGCCAAATGAGAAAACAAATCCAGAAAATACATTTTGATTTGGAAAAAATTTATTTGCAAATTATGGGGGAAAATAATTTTTTGGTCATCTACAAACAAGCAAGATTTCTAGCTCTCACAGACCTGTAACTTTTTCCCATTAAGAGGCTCCTTGTCCTCCACTCATTACCTGTAGTAATGCACCTGTTTGAACTTGTTATCAGTATAAAAGACACCTGTCCATAACCTTAAACAGTCACACTCCAAACTCCACTATGGTGAAGACCAAAGAGCTGTCGAAGGACACCAGAAACAAAATTGTAGCCCTGCACCAGGCTGGGAAGACTAAATCTGCAATAGGCAAGCACCTTGGTGTGAAGAAATCAACTGTGGGCCCCAATAGTCAAACACTGATGGACTCACCTCGGTATTTAAGAACAATTTATCTAGGATCGCCGAGTAATGCTTTAGTATACCCGAAAATTATATGTCTGGTAATGTAAAACTGACAGGCAACCTACAAGGCCAAGCAAGTCAAACTCAAATGTCAACACAGGACAAATTAACAAGGTTTATGTAGGCTGCAAAAAAAAAAAAAAAAAGTTATAGAAAAGACAATTGCTTTTAAAAAGTCCAGATTTAAAAAAAATAAAATAAAAATTCACTGGTAAAATTGATTAAAAAGGCACGTCTGGTTTTGGTTTACACTTAATCTGAACCCAGAGTGTTGTGTACACAGCGCCTCATATTTTAACTTGATAGAAACCTAGGTAGTGATACAGCTTTTATTTTTTTTTTATAGAATAGCAGTGGTATTATAGCAGCCGACAATATCTACCATACCACACAACACTTGTCATTTGTGTAACCGTTCCTAATAATAATCATCAGTTTGTAACTGTTGCTATTGGTATGACAAAGGCTGTGTCCCTACATAGATGCAACACGGCTAATAATTGGTCATTTTAAAAATTAATCTAAGTAATTTAATTACTATTGACTTGGCGGCAAAGAAATTTGTTGCAAGTCGTGCGTTTAACCCCTTAACGACCACCTGCCATCTTCTGGCGGCGGGCATTTCAGGTCGTTCAACTGCAGCGACGCATACAGAAGGGATTTGCAGTTCCCGGCGTCGCAGCTGCACGGAGAACAGAGCTGTACTTCACAGCCCTGTTCCTAGTGCAGGCTCTGTGAACGCCAGGAAGGGAGGAAACCTCCACTCCCCAGAGCTTAACCCTTTGATTGCCTCAGTCAGTGATCGCAGCATAATCAAAGGGCATTTCCTTGCTCTGTCAGGTGATTGTGACTCCCGGTGAATGACAGCACAGTCAGCCCTTAAAGGGAATCTGTCATCAAATTTTTATTTTTTTTTTGTTGATGAAATATTGTGTTCATTTTTGTTCAAATTTTTAGTATATTTTTTATTTCATTCAATTGGTGCTACATATTAAAAAATGCATATTAATTTTCAAGGTTTCCCACTCTTAGCCACCAGAGGGAGCACCATCCAAGAAAAAAAAAGAGTTTTCCTCTGTACAAAGATCATGAATTTTCGTCTTGCTGTAAATGTGGGCTGGTCCCGGTGGTGACCTCACAAGCCTCCCCTCCCCTGTGTGCAAAAGGAGGGGGAGGTGGATTGTAGACTCCATTTTTTCTGGGACGGGGAAACCATACAAAGCTGCTATGTATCCCAAAC
>JAODAL010058670.1:0-21950 GCA_025379985.1 Phyllomedusa bahiana | reverse complement strand
GCCACTGCCTGATCTCTTTCTGCTGCTGTCGTAAACCTCCACACTGTATCATTGTGCCACTCTGTGGCCTAATACTGTTTTTGCCGCCTCCAGAATGTCATTGTGCCACTGCCTGACCTCATACTGCTGCCGGCCGTGACCTCCGCTCTCAGTCATTGTGCCACTCTGTGGCTTCCTTGTGTTTTGCCACCTCCAGAATGTCATTGTGCCACTGCCTGACCTCATGCTGCTGTGGCTGCCGCCGTCACCTCCACACTCTGTCACTAATGTTGCCACCTGAGCTCTCAGCTTGTTTTTTTCCAGCTTTCGCTGGCATGATTTTATCAGGCTACATTCCCGCTTGAGTTTTTTGGTCAGTTTTTCCCCTCTTAAGTGCCCAAGGAATTTTATAGTGAAGCGATTCTAAGAGCGGCGGCAGTCATCTGCGTGTCATACTAAAACACAACATTGTATGAAGACCAAACCAAGCTCCCTCTGCATATTTAAGCATGGCACAACGTTCTACAGAACCCTGCAGGCTCTGAAAAGCCTGGAAATAGCTGCTTTTTAACGCGATTCGTCCCGAAGTAATTCGGACCGAATTTATTTTTGTCGGAAAATTCGGCGAAGTGACCGAATCGAATTTTTGAGAAATTCGCCCATCTCTAGTGACTACTAAATTGCTGTATTCAAAATTAACTACAAAGTAGCTCTATGAACAAAGCTTGACTGACCAAAAGTGAAAAAATGTCTGTAATGTCTGAAATGTATACAGATATTAAAAGTTATTTTTGGCACCTTTCAATTCACCTGTGGTGACTACAAAATTGCTGTATTCACATTTAAGTGCAAGGTGCCTCAATGAACAAAGCTGTAGTGCGCCAAAGTGAAAAAAAACACGTATCTGAAATGTATTCGGATAATAAAAGGTATTTTTGGCACCTTTCAATTCACCTGTGGTGACTACAAAATTGCTGTATTCACATTTAAGTGCAAGGTGCCTCAATAAACAAAGCTGTACTGCGCCAAAGTGAAAAAACACGTATCTGAAATGTATTCGGATAATAAAAGGTATTTTTGGCACCTATCAACCTGTGCTGACTACAAAATTGCTGGATTCTAATTTAACTGCAAGGTGGCTATATCAACAAAGCTGGAATGGGCAAAATTGAAAAAGAACACCTATCTAAAATGTATACTGATAATAAAAGTGGAGTTTTGCACCTAACAAAGAGACCTGCAGTTACTAGAAAAGATGTGTATCCTGATATGTTCAGGCTGCCCAATATCCAGGAAATATTTCAATAGAAAACTGTTAATAACAAAGCTATTGCAGTGCAATGTCTACACTAAGTCTTGGTGAACTATATCCAGTATTCTTTATAGAGTTTGTCTATAAAGAATACTTTACAGCGGTAGATGCTCCTTTAAAATTCTCTACCTAACTACATAAAATCTTCAAATCTCTGATCTAACTAAGTTGTAAGGATCACAGCTAACAGTAGAGCTTTCTCTGTGAAGAAATAGAATAATTTCGCTGAGGTGTTTGGACACAGGCAGAGCGCACGTCCTACTGCTATGAGACGCTGACAGACACTGATCATGAACAGGAAGGGCTGTTCTATGTAAAACGAGGTCATGTGATTTTTCCAGCCAATCGCAACCATACACATCCCAGTCATGACATCGCACACACATCTCACCCTGCTCTATTCTGTAAGCTGATTTGCTGGCCGCCAAAATGACAGGAAGCGCCGAAAATGGCGAGATATTAATAGATGATGCACAGATTTTAACCTAAATTATCGCATGATCTAAAAATTTTGATCAACATAAAAACTGTGCCGATTTCAACTTTGTCGATAATAATCGCTCAACACTACTCATCCTCAGTACGTTTTAAGTCTCCGTCACTGGTATCCTGACATAGATCCTGACACCAGAGCCATTGGGGTCTATAGGGCAAAAGTAGTCTTTTGTTCTATTTCCCAAACATATATATTTCACATACTGGACTCAAAAATGTGTAATTGGCTGGGAGCACCAAAGAACAGTGCTGAAACAGCATTGTCTTCCCGGGTGATTTAAATGTTTTTTTTCCATCATAGGATATGCCATAAATGTTTGACAGGTCCCACCTCTGGTATTCACATTTTTCTTGAGAACAGGCCCCTGATCTCCTGTATGCAGAACAGAGAGGTGGCCTTGTATGTGCAGCTCTCACCACTTGGTTTTACTCGAAAGTCCCACTAAAAGGAAAAGAGAGTGTTGCATATTTGTGGCCACCTCTCCGTTCTGCACAGAGGAGTTTGGAGGCCCAATCTCAAGATAGATCTATGGCATATCCCAGTGATGGAACACCTTTTACAGACCGAGTACCCAAACTGCAACCCAAAACTTACTTATTTATTGCAAAGTATCAACAAGGCAATTTAACCTGAATACTGAGGTGATGACTGTCTCTGCTACCCATAGGAACCAATGAGAGCTCAGCTTTCATTTTTTCAGAGCAGTAGAAGAAATCAATGCTGGCACAAAACCCCCACCAGCCCACATACTATATCCGTCTCCAAGTTTTGCCTTGGTCACGCACCTCGCCACTTTCTAAAATAAACAATACTATAACCACAAGCAAGAAAATAAAAGTGATGAACAGAAACCCCTAATCACAGGGTCAGCGACACGCATGCACTGAGTTTTACATCTGGATCAAGTGTACACTGCCACTATACAAGCACCTACATTGCCAACATTTAGAGACCACATAGTGGTCAGATACTAGCTGAGGTCACATCACATGACAGTGATGACAGCACTGATCCAGAAGCAAAATAACCATTGGCATCAATGGACTCATAGGAGACATCTTCTTAGAGTGGTTTCTTCCCCTTTTCATCTCCATCCAGTGCAAACGTGACTGGCCCCACTGTCTATCCTACGGGGAGCTTTCATCTGATGGATGATTGATGATTCTGGTCTGTTACATTGCATTCTGCTGTTCTGAAGTTTGACACGAGGTAAAGAGTTAAGTGCCCCTGCAGTCTAGAAAAGAGTCAAGTGTTTACTTAAACAGCTAATTATGCAGCAGTTACAGGGTTAGCACTCTACAGCCAGTTCTGGAAAGATCTGTACTGCTGTCCAATCAGAGAAGCTGACAGGGTGGACGATGTAGCCATAGTTACAGGGACAGTTAAAGAAAAACATCCAATCTGTTAGCTGCTTGTCCTGTGAGAAAGTGAGTCAGAGTGTCAGAGAGAGAAGATCAACAAAGTTGCAAGAGAAACACACTGTTACTCTCAGGAACTTTGCTGCTAATCAGAAGTACAGCTGTGGGTGTTTACACTGAGGACTGAAACCTATGGAACTCAGAGGGACTTATCTGCTCTCTTATTGCAATTAGAGAAGTTTTAAAGCAGAGTGAATGTCATCTGTGACATTGGATGTTGGCAGAAGGAAACCGGTGATCGGAAATTGGCCCGGTCTTATCTAGAGTCAGGCCTTAAACGAACATTTCCGGAAATAACATATGCGTGAGACTGTAGAACAAGTCCTACACCAGTGTTGGTAATTTTGTTTGTTGGTCTTGTTGGGGAGATCTTTAAGTGGGGTGAAAGGGGTTTTGCCACAATGTAATGTTGACATGGGATCCTCCAAAATGGGTATTTAATCACTTTTCTAAATATATGTGATTACCAAAAGTGAAGCCTCTGAGAGCTACAGCCTTAATCAGATGCCCTTAGTTTTCTGAAAGTTTACATTAGACAGGACCTGGACACTGACAGGAGCTGATCTGGCTGTGCTTGCTTGTTTGCACTTCTTATCTGATGACAGGGAAGATGAATGAGCTTGCAAGGGGCTGAGGAGAAAAGTGCAGTGTATGAGGCTGTCTGCTGTATAGAGAATCCACTGGTTGTTATGTTATTATTTGAGTAAACATTAGAGACGCTCCCTGCTTCCTGGATCTACTCAACCCCCTCCCTCTCACTCCTGCAGCCGTTCATGCTTTGTCTATCTTCTCTCCCGAGCAGATAAGAGGTAAGGAACTTTTCTTGGCAAAACCCCTTTAATGGTAGTTTGGGAATAGTGGTTTGTAAACCCTTGTGCTATACCACGAGCACACTGCTAAAATATACGTCCACAATATTGTTCCAATTACCTAGGTTTTATGAGGTAAATTTTCTGAGTCCGCTGATAGGTGAAATATCGGTGAGTCCAGTGGATATAATAAGGTGGCACGCTGCGTAGCACAAGGGTCCTGGATTGTGTCTATGTGTACATGTTCTTAATGTATCTAGATTATACCCCTTTTTTTTCAAATTCCAGTAAAAATATTCCTTTTTCTGAACTGGTGTTGGAGTAGTTTCTCCTGTCTCGGTACAAGGCTTACAACTTGGCATAGTCGGCAGGATACAGCAACCTTCTCCCAGTGCCTGTGGCGCTTTATCAGAGCTCAGTTCTGGATGCCACTGCCATGCCCACCCAAGTAGGATATGTTCCTGTGGGGTACTATTACAACATCTCCCCAAATTTGATGGAAAAAACATAATGTCGCAGGACTGGGTTGAGAGGGTGCCTAGTGCAGTTAAAACATGTAACCTGGTCCTGAAGCTGCAGGCGGAGATAGCATTGGGGGCCCTAGAAGGTGATGTTAGACAGACAGTGATGGTACAGCCCGAGTTTAAGAGGGACACCTTGTAGAAAATATTCTCCCTGCTGTAAAGAGCCCACGGGGGGCATGTCAAGTTAGTGTAACTGCGATACCACTTCTTTAACCAGCCAGAACAAGAGGGCAAGACCCTAATGCAATAGTCCAATGTCCTACAGGAAATGTTGAATGAGATAAGGCAGCGAGACCTAGACAGCATGGGAGCTTTCCAGGAAGTGAACAGATTACATAGAGATCCGTTCATAGTGGGCTGTCCAACAAGTCCTTACAGGACAAATTGCAAGAGGTGACCCAGATGACAGCTGAAATATTGTTTTAGTGTTTATGCCATAGACAGACAGAGAAGAAGAGCCTACGCCTGTGACCGTGAAAGCAGTCAGCAGTACCCAAGGAATTAAAGGCCGCTCAGGGACTGAAGACTTGGAGTCCTTAAAAGATGTAGTCTTGGCTCTGCGGACAGAATTAAGAGAACTGTGGTTGAAAGTATCCCAGATACAGGGAAGAATGCCCTGAACTCCGGACATGGCCACAATGTCTCACAGCATCCCATCCAGTACATCCTGGGTGTGGAAACCCTTTAGAAGAGATCCAGGGGGTGTGCAGGGATCTAGAGAACTCATTTGCCGGAAATGTCGACAGTATGGCCATATTGCCAAAAAGTGCCCTGTACATGTGGAAACAGATCCGGGTTTAAACTACCGACTGATGCATTAGTGGGGCGCCCGCTGGTGGTATGTCGAAAACAAAGCCCCAAACGTGAAGAACACAACTTCTACGTCAGAAGTTCTGTTATGGAAGCCAGAAAGTACTATGTCTAGTCTATACAGGGTCAGAGTGTACCCTGATGCTCCTGAGGTTCTTCAAGAGAAACTTTGACACATGATGAAACTTAAAGATGGAAGTGTCATTAGACTGATGACTGCCAAAAACTGTGAGATGGAGGAGCAGGAGATAGTCTGGATGTGGGTGTGGCTGTTTGGAAAATACATTGGCAGGAAGGGAATCATGCTGGTGGATCACCCATGCAGGAGGGGAATGGACGTGACGCTGGGCATGAATGTTCTGAGAGACATATCACTGTCTATGTGCAGAATAAAGGCCTAAATATTGACAACGAGCCATCACACATTGGCCGACCCACAAGATTTTACAGCAGATGGTGAAAAATTTCAGTCTGCAGAAGGGCCCAATGTCAGCCCATTGGACAAGTCAAGGTGCCACTGAAGACCTTTGTTAAAATCCCGCCCTGGCAGGAATGAATATTGATGCTGCCAGTGGGAGCTAGGCGACGATTGAATGGATTGGAGGTATTGATTGAACCAATTGATGCTGCCAGTGGGAGATAGGTGACGATTGAATGGATTGGATGTATTGATTGAACCAACCACACAGTGGGAGTCATGGAACCACCCTCTGGTAGCCCAGGCCCTCGCCACCATGAAGAATGGGTGCCTGCGTGTACGATATCTCAATGTTATGGACAGAGAGTTGACTGTGCCTGGGAGTAACCTGCTAGCCAGAATCTATGCACCCAAGGGAGTTGTCCTTCAGTTAAGAACTTCACAATACAGCTGGACAATAGGGCGGCCTGGACGAATACCATGGGTTTACAGAAGAGGGAGCCTCCGACCGCTGAGTGATCATGGCCCTGATGGGGGTGAACCGCAGGGTCTTGACCACAGGGCAACAACAGATTGTGGAAGACATGCTTTGAGAATTCTAGGAGGCATTCTCAAGGCATGAAGAAGAATTTGGATGTGATTCCCCCATCAAGCACGAAATCCCTACCGGTGATGCTGCCCCAATCCGAGAACAATACTGACAAATCCCAATGGTGGCCCGCATATTGAACAACTGGGATACTCAAGAGAGTCAAAGAACTCCCCTAGAACTCCTGATATAACTCCCCTAGAACTCCTGATGATCGATTATGTGCACATCAGGTATTCTACCTCAGTACACTCGTACTGTCTGGTCATGACGGACCATTTCACAAAATATGCAGTGGCTGCACCCACCAGGTACCAGATGGCAGAATCTGCAAACACTTCATACAGGTGAATGGGTGTCCACAGAGGATTTATTCAGATTAGGGTTTGTGCTTTCAAGGTGCTCTGTATGGGATCGAGCGCTCCCGCAGCACTCTATATCATCCTTAGAGGAATGGGGCGTCGGAGTGGTTCAATCACACCCTAATCCAGATGTTGCGAATAGAGATGGGCGAATTTCTCAAAAATTCGATTAGCTGACTTCGCTAAATTTTCTGACAAAATTATTTTCATCCCGAATTAATCCACAACAAATCGCATTAAAAAACAGCTATTTCCTGGCTGCAGAGAGCCTGTAGGTTGTTGTATAACATTGTGCCATGATTAAATATGCAGAGAGAGCATGGTTTGGTCTTCATACAATGCTGTGTTTTAGTATGACACGCACATGACTGCCACCGCTCTTAGAATCGCTTCACTCTAAAATTCCCTGGGCACTTACAGGGCAAAACTGACCAAAAACTGAAGCGGGAATGCAGCCTGATAAAGTCATGGCAGTGCAAGCTGGAAAAAACACGCTGAGGGCTAAGATCCTACGATAGCGTCAAAGAACACAGAAGTAGGTTACTGGAGCCGGCACAGGTCTCAGCACAGTAAGGGGACGTCACAGCAGGGGTCACTCAGCACAACTGTCACAGAATATGACAGAACCTGTTCTGTTAAACGCTGATACATGTAGAGGCCCCCTAAATATGTGGAGAGGGTGTCGGCAGTAATTTTGCTTTGACTTCTCTGATCATTTTGTCGTTTCATCCGTCAGTGTCCGCTTTCAATCGGTCAATAATCCATCAGTATTTCTAAAGCCAAAAACAAACAGAAGTTGATCCAAAACAGAGATGACCATTAAATGCGATATTTGCATGTCGTCTGTGTTCTGTATCCACTCCTGCTTTTGGCTAGACAATCCTGATCCGTCCCATTCTTTCTGACAGGTGAAAAGAAGGGGAAAACCAAACCTAGTGGCAACGTCACAGAGGGGTGAGGGTGGAAACAGCATTAGGAAACCACAGGGTGTTCCAGTGAGACAGCGGTCACTTGGCAGCAGCATGAGTAGGCCACAGAGTGGCACAATCACAGAGTGTGTAGGTCATGGCAGCAGCAGCAGCATGAGGTCATAGAGTGGCACAATGACATTCTGGAGGTGGCACAAAGAGGAGTAGGCCACAGAGTGGCACAATGACAGAGTGTGGAGGTCACGGCACCAGCAATAGCAGCAGAAGCAGCATGAGGTCATAGAGTGGCACAATGACAGAGTGTGGAGGTGGGTGGCAATACCAGTCCCTGGTAAAGATGGTGGTAGCCAGATGGAGAAACTGGCAGCAGATGTGTGGCATCAGGCAGGTGGCGGCATCAGAATAGTGGCTGAGGCAGGTAGTTTTAATCCAGACTCATCTCTCAAAGTTTTGGTGAAGCGTCTTGGCTGATGTAATCTGATGCCTAAGGCATTGGTGTGTGGAACTTCTATCCGATCCACGCCTGATTCATCTTGACAAAAGTCAGTCGCTCCAAATTTCCCGTGGACAAGCGGGTTCTCCTTGGGGTAACGATGGTCCCCGTCGCACTGAACACCCGCTCTGATGCCACACTTCTGGTCGGGCAGGACAGCTTCTCCACTGCAAACTCAGCAAGTTGCGGCCACACATCCAGTTTGGCTGCCCAGTAGTCCAGCGGATCTTCTAACTGGGGTGGCAGAGTGCTGTCCAAGTAGGCCACCACCTGTTGGTTCCGGGTCTGCTCCAGGTCCTGCTGCTGCTGGGGAGTGCCCTCCTCACTAGGCGGGTGAAAGAAGCTGCTCATCAGCGACTCCAGACTTAGGTTGCTGCTGATGGAGCTGGCACTGCTCCTACCCCCCACCTTCCCACAGCAGCCGGGGCAGTGGGATGTGTGCGCTGAGGAACCCCCCGGTCAGACCGGTTAGAGGATGGACCATGCTGCACCTAGGCAGCGGCCAACTGACTTCAGAGGATTTCTCTACAGTATTTGAGTTTTTCCTCCCTCTCAGCAGGTGGAAAAAAGGCTCCCATTTTGGACCGGTAGTGAGGGTCCAAGAGGGTGAGAGCCAGAAGTCATCCTCTCCGGACGTTTATATTGGTGTCACTAGCCCGCAAATCAGATGCTGCGGGCCATGGTGCGCAAGTGACCGAAGGACTCCTGCCCCATTCCCTGAAATGCATGGTGCTTGGGGGTCATCTGCCTCTTCTTCCTCATCTCCATCTACCTCCTCCAGCTGCTCCTGCTCCTCCTCTCCTGTCACCTGGATAGAAAAACCACTCATTTCACCAGACAATGCTTGTGCTCCAATGTCCTCCTCCTCCTCCTCCAGTTCAGTCCCCACTGGACTCATGTGGCCACGATATGTAGTCGCCACGTCTCCAGTCCCCTCCCAGACAGATTTTTCAGCATCTGTTCCAGGACATGAAGCAGTGGAATGACGTTATTCATCCCATAGTCCTGGCGACTGACAAATAAGGTTACCTCCTCAAACGGCCTCAGAAATCGGCAGGTGTCACACATGAGCTGCCACTGGCTGACATCAAAGTTACACAGGGGGGGTACTCTGTCCTGGACCCATCAAAAATCTTTAAGGGCCCCTTTCTTGTTCATATAGTCGGTCTAACATGTGCAGGCTGGAATTCCAAAGTGGGGAAAAACATTGCATATCACGTGGTGTTGGGGAAAGGCCATTCTGCCGCTGCAACCGAGGAGGGAAGTGCCTGCTTTGTAGGAATGGATAAAGTGCTGCACTGTTTCCGGGCCCTTTTTCCAGAATGTTTCTGAAGATCAGTGGAAAAAACTTCAGGAACCTTTTCACAACCAGATTGAAACGTGCGCCATTCAGGGCGCATGGACCATCCCTCCTCGGTGCAGCGCGGACACCATGTTCCTCCCATTGTCAGTCACCATGGTTCCGATTTGCAGTTGCCGTGGAGAAAGCCACACATCGATTTCTTGCTGCATGACACCGAGCAGCTCCTCCCCTGTGGGGACTTCGTTCGCCGAGCAAGCCAGGTGTAGAACTGCGTTTACACCGCTGTGCCCTACACATGTGGTATGGAGGGAGCAGCACTTGTGGAGGCTGAGATGGTGGTGGTGGTGGAGGAGGAGGCGGACATTGGCGCAGGAGAGGCAGTTTGACAACGTGGAGGAGTAAGAGGCGTCTCCTGTCCAAGTTGTTGATGGGGTTGGGCAGGAAGCACATTTACCCAGTGGGCCATAAAGGACATGTACTGGCCCTGACCGTAGTTACAACTCCACACTTTTGCGCTGCCGTGCACCTTGGAAAAAAAACGATAAGCTCAAGGACTGGCCCACCTTCTGTTCTACATATTTGTGAAGGCTGGTACTGCCTTTTTGGAGATGAAATTCCGGCTTGGGACTCTCCACCTCGGCTCGGCGCAAGCAATTAGTTCTCTGAACGGTGCCGAGTCCACCACTTGGAAAGGGAGGGACTGAAGTACCAACAACTTCGACAGCAGCTCGGTCATCTTATGAACCTTTGGATGGTTGGACAACTACTGTTGTCTCTTTGCAATCGCCTCGTTTAACACCTGATGTCGCCATGAGTAGAGTGGAGCTGGAGCATCTGGACCTGGAGATGATTGCAAAGACAAACAGCTCCCTTCTGCAGAGGTGGTGGAGCCTGGACTGGCTGCAATGGCATGCGTGCCACTGGGCGCTACTGCTGCTGTTGCTGCGGTGGCAGGATGGACCCCTATATCTAAGCCATGTTTCTCCCAGGCCACCGGATGGTGACACTGCATGTGTTGATGCAGGGCCGTGCTGCCAATGTTAGCTCCCTGGCCACGCTCGACTTTCTGCCCACAGATTCTACATATACCCATGTTCGGCTCCTCCGGTGTCTTAGCAAAAAACTGCCACACAGCCGAGTAGGTGGTTTTGCCGCCAATGCTCCGTACTGAGTGACTACTACCACCGCTGCCTCGGTGAGCCCCTGTGGCGCTACTTTCTTGGATCTGCGAAGAGGGTCATCTACCCCATGGTCGTTTGGCTCCCGACCTCGCACTGCTGCGACCCTGCTGACTCACGGCCACACTACCGACTTGCTGGCTGCGCCACTGCCTGACGCGCAAGCTGACGCCCTCTTCTCCTGACGATGATGAAGACCTTGCCCTTTACCCGGCTCCCCAAATGCGATTGGCTACATCATCATCGATTATTTTTTGGATCTTCACTGCTGTCCTCCTCAACGGTCTTGGTATGCAGAGGCTGATCCCTCACAACATGACCTCCCATGCCACTCTCCACATCCATACTTTGCCGCCTACTGCAAGAAGCAGGGGATGTCGGCCCCACTTCTTTGCTGCCAAGTAGCTGCTGACTGTCCTCAAATTGTTCATCCTCGCTGTAGAGTGGCGCTGAGCCCAGACCACATAGTAGATCTACTAAAGGTTGTGTCTGACGTTCCCACCGACTCTTGGCTAGGGTTGTCAGATGTCATCTGGGAAGAAGTGGATGACCTAGTCAACCAATCAACAACCCTTGGGTTGATGGTCAAAACATGGCCGCTAAAAGACACCGGCAGTTCTGGCCTCACCGAGTCACCCCTGCTGTGACGTCCCCTTACTGTGCTGCAACCTGTGCCTGCTCCAGGAATGTTTGTGCCACTGCCACTCCTATGTGAAGAGACCTGCCACCTCTCTGTCTGACATATGTTTGTTCAAAAATGTACAGACTCTGTTTAATGAAGATTTTCTGTATATGATAAATACACACCCTGTATTTGACTCCAAATGAACCCACTAACAGGCTTGGGTAACCCTTGGATATAATTGCACTCCAGAAATGACCAGGAAAAATTTACTCGTATGTGGCGTTTAAAAACACTGTGTATTTTACGGAACATAAAAGCACAAACATGCTTGATTAACCCTTGAATATAAATTGCGCTCCAGAAATGACCAGGAAAAATGTTCTCATATATGGCGTTTAAAAACACCGTGTATTTTACTGAATATAAAAGCACAAACACGCTTAATTAACCCTTGAATATAAATTGCGCTCCAGAAATGCCCAGATGGAATTAAAATGTATATGGGGCAGAATTAGACCCACCCTGGACTTGAATTACAATACCCCACAAACTGAATCAAAATGATAACGGAAGAGGAGCAGTCTCTGATAAAAACAGTGACACCCCCCCAAACCGTAGTTAAAAGCAATTTCCTTTGTGTGAGACCTCTGCTGCTCCTGCAGCAGCCGCTTTTGTCCGTACTTATAGTGCTGTGACGTCACAGAAGCCCGCCTGTCTCTGATTGGCTTGATGTCTGCACATGTCATTTAGGGTCTTCCTTTCTTCCTCCCAGTCTTCTCTTCCCCATGTCACGCCATGTGCTTGCGGCCATTTTAGCAATACAAAACACACTTTGTTCCCACGAATTACCCCAAACTTCTATTTCGTGCAGAATCGAAGTTTTCCTGAAATTCTAAACAAAGGGTGGCGGGTTGTCTTTGTTCAGCCCTCAACCAAGGTTCCAGATGTGGTAAGTTTGCCACGCAGGGAGAGAGATGTGCAACCAATAGTTGCTCTCCCAGAAGATATGCCTGAGGTCCTTGAGTCTGTACCTTCACGTAGGACACCTAGGTCCAATGCCGTAGTACCCCCTCAGCGCTATGCACAAGATGAGTTTGCATGGGGTGGGTTGGCAAGCGCACCAACCTCTAGTGGGGTGGCATGTGGGCTGGTAGACTGGCCCCATTGTCTTTCTTACTTGGAGCCGTCAACTGATGTAAGATTGATGATTCTGGTCTGTTACATTGCATTCTGCTGTTCTGAAGTTTTGACATGAGTGAAAGAGTTAAGTGCCCCTGTGATATAGAAAAGACTCAAGTGTTTACTTAACTCTGTAACTGCTACATAATTACATGTTTAACACACTCTACAGCCAGTTCTGGAAAGATCTGTATTGCTGCCCAATCAGAGAAGCTGACAGGTGAGGAGCTGTAACCATAGTTACAGGGACAGGTAAAGAAAAACAGCCAGTCTGTTAGTTGGCTCTATCTGTTTGTCTGTGAGGGAGTCAGAGAGTCAGAGATCAACAAAGCTGTAAGACAAACACACAGTTACTCTTTCTCAGGAACTTTCCTGCTAATCAGAAGTACAGCTGTGGGTATGTATAACAGGACTGAAACCTGTAGAAATCAGAGGGAGTTATCTACTGTCTTCGAGGAGAAGTATTAAAGCAGTGTGAACGTCATCTGCGATATCGAATGTTGACAGAAGGAAACCCCGTCCAAACCAATGATCAGAAATTGGTCAAGGAAAAACCTGGGCGGGGTGAGCATGCACGCCAGACTGCTGGAGCCATTGATTAGGCCTGTAGACAGATTAGTTAGGGTCTTATGTAGCGTCAGGCCAAAAACGGACATTTCTGGAAATAACATCCGCGTACTCCATATGGTAGGTAGATAGTCCCTCTCTAGTTGTTAGGTATGTAGTCCCCCTATGGTAGGTAGGTATATAGTCTCCCCTAGTAGGTAGGTATTTATGACCCCCTTGTACCTAGCTGTATAGTTCTCCCCAGTGACAAGCAAAAGGGTAACAATGTTTTGAACCTTTGGCCTTCAGGCTCCATATCTTGCCATTAACTACAGCCTTGAACATGAGACTACCATCATTTTATGGACAATCATCTGGGCTGTCTCAAACATAAAGTTGGTTTGCAACTCTTTAGCAAATACTTAATTATGTAGATTTTTGCCACTTAACTGCATTGTTACTGTTCTGCTCTTGGTGGTGGAACAATTTTATTCTTCCTGTATACTATAAACTAGAACCTGTTCTCACATTCCCTAATAGCTCAGTGTGTTATTAGGTTGATTCCCAATTGAAAGGTCACAGCTTCGAATGCAGGAGAAGCCATGAAGAAGACTTCACAAGAATAGAGAAACAGCATCATCCAGCTCATTGATAGCAGTTTTTCGGCCAAGAAAATTGCTAAACTGCATCATGTGAGGCCACGACAGCTGGAGAATATGAAATGAAGTCCATTCATCCATTCAAAAGCCAAGAGGTGGACTTCAAGGAGGAGAGGCTTTTGAAAGGAAGGGAGATGTTGTGCAGCTCAGTGTGTTCTGTGACCTTGAATTAAAAAAGCATTGTTTTTTGACACTTTTTTGGCCAGCAAACCTCTGATAGGAGGTGAAATTGTCCCTGTTTTTTCAGTTCTATTGCAATCACTGCCTGTCAGTGTTCCCAAAAACCGACATAACTTATCCCTATAACTTTTAAATAGTTTTATTGAAGTCCTTGCATCTGTTTTCGCAAAGGGCTCTCAGTTGTACGCATATTGTATTATACATATTTTATAGTAAATTACCCCGTTGTCAGTGGGGGCGACGACCACCATAATTATTCCTAAACATTTAAATACTCTTATTGCAGTCCGTGCGTCTGTTTGGCGCATAGGTCAGTAGTTAGCATATTGTGTTATACAATTTTAAAAAGTAAATTACGCCTGTTGTCAGTGGTGTGAAGGCCGCCATATTAATCCATATAACTGTTCAATACTTCTATTTCACTCAGTGCGACTCAGTTTGGCACTAATCGTGCACTTGTACGCAAATTGTTTTACACATATTTCATAGTAACTGCCCTCTGTTGTCAGTAGTGCCAAAGCTTTTTAATTTGTGGGTCATGCAGGTTTGAGGGTCATGCTGTGGTACAAGACAGGGATAGTCAATGTTCCAGTTCAACTAAAATGGTGGTTCAAAGACTCCTTTCTCCAGCACATTTTAATCTGTGGGCCATGCAGATTTAAGGGTCATGCTGCGGTCCAAGACAGGGATAGTCAATGTTCTGTTCAACTAAAATGGTGGTTCAAAAAACTCCTTTTTCTGGCACTTTTTAATCTGTGGGTCATGCAGGTTTTTAGGGTCCATGCTGTGGTTTCAGGACAGGGGTATCAATGTCCAGTTCAACTAAAATGATGGTTCAAATAATACTGTCTTCTGTCACTTTTTAATTTGTGGGTCATGCAGGTTTAAGGGTCATGCTGTGGTACAGGACAGGTATAGTGAATGGTCTGTGACTCTTGTTGCCTAATTGTCTTGCTTAAGATGTAGCACGTATCCAGTTTACTGTTGTGGATGTTAATTCCAGCTTCTCCTCCCCTGTTCGAGTGTGAAGCTGAAGAATGAAAACTGTTTTCCTCTCCCATAGACTTAATGGTCAAACGGCGATTATCTATTATCGGGCCCATCGGCATGATAATTGCCGATATCGACTATCGACCCGATAACGATAGTTGACAGAATCGCTCATCACTAGTAGGTATATAGTCGCCCTCTATTAGGTAGGTATATATTCCCCCTATAGTAGAGGACGCTCATACAGTTAAAAGGCGCACCACAGCCTGAAGCCCCTGGGAGGGACACGTGTTCCCTGGTGGGCTATTTCGAACTTGTGCAGTGGCCTGGCTGCATTGCGCTGTCTATATGACCCAGCAATGAAACTGTATGGTGATGAAACTGTGTGGTGAGGGGGGTCTATGAGCCCCCCTAGCCCTGGGGTCCAGTCACAAGTGTGACTGCTGCAACCCCTGTAGCTACACCACTACGGCACTGGCCAGCAATGAAAGCAGGACCATGGTGCGTGTGCCCACAAAGAGGGCTAGATTCGCCACCATTGGCATATCCCAAAAATATACCATATGTCTGAGATGGGAATTCCTTTTAAAGTTTTTTTTTTTTATGACTTGCAGACCATTTTTTTTTTCAAAATTATGAACAACCCCTTTGTTCACTGTATAATTAAGTTCTTCAGCTCTGATCACATACAGTATTAGTGGAAAATTCAACAGAAACCCATGGGAACACAGCACATTGTGAACATACCTTCCTTTTACAAATAATATACAATCTGACAATCTTTTTTTTTCCCTCTTCTATACGTGTGATTTTTCTTTTTAAGTTTCTACTAGTTTATGACACTGTGAAACATACCCTGAGGGTCAGTCAGTTTTGTTATTTTTCTCACATTAAAAATACAGAAAAGCATTCTGAATAGTACGTCTAAATGAACAGCTGTGAAAAATGCAGAACAAAGCACCTTTTGGTTTGAACTGTGTCTCTCACTGCCGTTCATCTGAATAGCACAGCACTCATGTACAGGTGAAAACTCCAGGTACCTTTTTTATTTGTGGGCTTCTATGGTTCCCTTAAACATTGAATCCCATGTAGAAAAAAATTTCTAATTTCCAATTTTTTTTCCCATGTCAGGTGTATATGGTCTTTTATTTGGTTCTTTTTTTACCTTTACCTTTAGTTTTTTTTTTTTTTTTTTTAAAGATGATAAAAAAAAACCAAGATGAATTTTATGCTTTTTTAATATTTTTTTTTAAAAGTGTTTTTGGTGGATTTTTGTTTTTGTTACATTTGTAAAATGTGTTTTTGTGATTCTATAGAAAAAAAAACAGCAAAAAAAACATTAAAACAAGGCATTTTTCCCTTTTGAAAAAAAAAACACCAAACCCACAAAATGGTAGAAAAAATACCAAAAACCAAAACACTTTGGGGGAAAAAATTGGGGAAAACTCCCAAACCATACTAGGACGGGTTTAAAAAATCTCTTTAGATTGGGCGCATTCATCAATATTTTGGAAAAGTGTCCCTTTAAAAGGATGGGGACCCTTTTTTGAGCCTTTATTTTGCCCCAAAAAGTGTCTCCCCAAATTGGTTTGGTTTGTTACAAAAAAAAAAAAAAAAAGTTTTAATAAATGGGGGGTTGGTGTAAAAATCTGGGAAAAACATTGGCCCTTTAAAAAACTAGCGAAAAAAACAACCCCTGTTGATTTTGTTTTTAGGGTTTCTTCCCCCCGCCGCTTTTTAAACCAGGTTTTCGTAGAAAAAATTCAGTTTCTAATCCTATTTGGCTTTAGGAAATTAGGGGTTTTTTAAAGAATGCTGTAAATTTGCCGTTTTTAAAAAAAAAAGACTGTAAAAAAAACTTTTTCCCATACTTTTTAAATTTTTTTTCTTTCTGAACTTTGAGCGAAATGCGGTGGTAAGAAAGCAAAGAGGGGTGTAGGACTTTGGGGGTTAGGGTTTCGAGAGAAGGTGCCCCTTCCAGTGCTGGCGAAAAACACCACTTTTCCCAGCGGACGTCAGTTGCGGGGACTGTCGGCCCTGTCATGGGTTGGGTTCAGGGCCCTGTGAATTAGTAAGGGAAAAAGGGTCCCCAATCTGTTCTTAAGGGGTTTAAATGAAAACCCTGACCCGCGTTTTTAACCCTTTGTCCTTCACGGCCAAAAAGGGTGTCATTGGGCACATTAGCATTCTCCAACTAAACCGAAGGCACCCCAAAATGTCAACTCGGGTACCCACCATGTGGTTAATAAATTTTTGAAAAACCTTTCTTTGATGCCCAAAATGGGTTTTGGGTCAAAAAAACCCTTTTAAAAAGGGATCAAGAGGCAAAGAGGTGATTTTGTCTGCTCTGAGGCCCGTTACTGTGAAATCGGGAAAAGGAGAAGGAACCCGGGTCAAATGGGGAAAAAAACCCCAGGCGGTCGGCAAAGCCTTGCGGGGCCCATCTTGCTTGTTAGCCCGAGCTCATGGATGCTGAAATGTCAGGACGACGAAGTCACCTGTGTTTGATGATCGATTATGACGACAATTGCGGATCGACGTGGTTGTTTCAGCCAGATTTGGCTAGCGAGCGATTCATCACTGGTACGAGGTGGAAGACGATGGAGTAGAGTCAGGAAGGGTCCGCCTCAAAAAGGGAGAGGGTAGGTCGCAGAAGTCCGTTGAGATGATTCACGCCAGCCTGTCAGCGGAAAACACCGTCCCTCGCTCTATCGTCTGTTGAAAGGTGCAGCAACCTCTCAAAGGCATGGGCCTTTTTGAGGCAAGCCTCTGATTCACCAGTGATGTCATATGAGCCTTGCGGTAAACGTCATCAGTTAGTGGCCATGAATCTTAGGTGCTTAACCACCACCAACATGTTTAGTCACATGCACGAATGCTTGAAGTTGATATGGAGGCAACACTTGACAAAAAAAGGGCCCACTACCGATGTCGGGCTTTCCAAACTGTCAAACCCTCAGTCTCGCCTCCTCCTCCACCTCCACCCAGCGTTCCTCAGCTTCCACATGTCTCTCAGAGTCACGATCAGGGAATCAGCTCAGCTTCAGCCTACCCGTCGCCGAGTACCCTACAGCACCAACCAGGACCCATCCTACCACCATTCTCCTTCCACCAGGTTTAACGAACCTGCACGCCGTACGCGGCCAGTCTAGTCTGCCAGCCTTCTGTCTTCAGGTTTTGGGTGCAGAAAAAGAAACACTTTAACCCCCAAACCATTCCAATGCCAATATGCCTGAATGTCGGATTGCTGGCTTTGGCACTTGGAAATGTTGCTTTCCGTCTTGAGTGGACACAAGTGGGTTTCCGCCACGTCATGGCACCTTGCCTGCCACCCAACCACATATTAGAGGCCGAAGCTGGCATTTTCTTTGCCCAATTAGCCCCGTCCCTGCTGGACCTGCCAGTGTCATCTAAAAAATTTCAAGCGAGTTGTCTGCATCTGTGTCTGGAAAAAGTTCTTCTGACCACGACACATGGGGACTAGTATAAGCAGGCCAAGGCGCTTATCTCTGTGAAAGTCACTGGGTGAGCTGGGTGGATTTGTCTTGGTCTGGTGACTGTGGCTCTTAGGCCTCGGCGCACAATCTTCAAAAACCGCTGGTGATGGTGCAGGGTTTCTTTACCCCAAGGCCATTATATGGTAGATCACGTGCCCAGAGAAACCAGGCGTGTTTGAAATTAATCTGTTTGGAGACCGTCCTCACCACAGGTCAGGAGGAGCTGGTGGACGGCCTATCAACAACTGAGGGGAACCGTGCGCTCGTCTGGTGGGTGACAAGAAACTTGTTTTTTTTTTATGCGAGGCAGGTGGATGTGCGATAAACGGTTCGAAATATGCTGGCCGCCCTTAAGATCGGTAGGCCGGGAGCATCAGCCCTTGTCCTGGCAAATGTCCTGAACCTGTGTTCAGAATTTCTAAAGCGCTTACCGGGTTGGACTGGATGTGAGGAAGGATCGAGGTTTCTGAGTTTGCACTTCCAAGTTCGCACCCTGCTTCGTCCGCCTGGCCTGCGTTTTGCTGCCATCAGTCTCATTGTTGACGTTGGCAACACGATGGAATTCCGACCCTCCACATGGCTACAGCGATTGTGGCAGCAGCCGCATTGCCATTACGCTCAGTAGGGAAGTGACCATGGGCCTGACAAGCAGCGGTGCGGACTTCGGGGTGTTGAGCCAATGAGTGGGGGTGAGTGGAAGGCAGTGTGAAAGAGCATTGCACATCCTTGCGAGTATGAAGATAAGAAAGCCACCCAAAAATAGTCAGTGCGGGGTACAATGCCTTGTCAGCATGAGCATTGTGGTGATCTTAGTTCTGGAAATGGGTCGTTGTGTCACTTCTAAAACATCAAGGTCCCACCAGCGACGGAGGAGGAGAACGGGACATACAGTTGCCGGATACGGAGCCTTTCTCTCCGTCGAATCACAGGCCCCGACTGTTTCTAATTTTTATCGGTATCATTAGTCGTGGTTCGGGGTTCCAGGGCTAGTGCAAGGGGCCCTCTGCTCTCAGGGTGCATTTCTGAGGGCAGTCAGGACTTTGTTGAAGACTATGCGGGAGGAAGCGGAGAAGTGGTAGGGAGGAGAAGGAAGTATTACATGGACACCGACGTTACGACGTCCCTCATGCCTATGGAATTGATGGTGGTGGCGAATTAGGCGGCGGAGGAATGAGGAAGATTAGTCTTGCTACGTGCCTCCTCGACGCAGAGGCTTGGGAAATCAAGGCTCCCTTCTCTCACATGAGTGCTTGGATGATCTATTCCTCAAACTTGATCCTCGCATTCCAGGCCATCAAACTGAACAACAGTTAACTGCGGTGGCCACCCTCCTGGATCCTTGGAACAAAACAAACTATGCACTTTCCTTCCACCAACCCAAATAGAGAGTAAAATGCAGGAAATGGAGACCTTGCTGATTGATTCAAATGAGATATCTGTTTCGTCTGCTTCACGTTCTTCACAATGTCAATTGGAACAACGTCAGCGAGTGACAGCAGTAGAGTGCAAGCAGCCGTAGCGCAGCAGAGGCAATGTGGCAGAAGTCCTAAGGGGTGACCTTGGGCAAATCTTTATTACCACCCCTCACGAAGCGCATGTAATGCTGGGCTCACATCACACAACACAGAGACCCAGCTTAAGGAATCATGGTGCCCGACTATCTGCGTTCAACACCAATGTTTTGGATGTGTTCCGGACCCAATAGACTTCTGGGGTATCCATAGAGGGTGTTGTCACTGCCCAGCAGCCAGCGTACATATCTGAGCAGACCTTCAGCACAGCTGGAGGAGTCATTACAGACAAACGCATCCGGCTTTCCACAGATAATGTGGATCATTTGACTTTCATCAAGATGATCATTTGTTACTGCAATTTTTATTCTCAGTTCCCAAAAGTTCATTTTGCTGGTTTTGCTGTGAGGAGACTGTAAAAGACAGCAAGGTTTCATGACAAAACCATATTCCATTTACTCACTTCATCTTTAGAATTTTTTGCATTGTCAATGGTTTTGGGGTATGTTGCTGTGAGATACACTATAATCATGGTCCTTTGGAACATAATTGTGGCTTCTAAGTAGCATTTCTCCCTCACAATTTTTAAAACAGTGGCTGGAAGTCATTTTTATAATTTTTCGGGGTCATGCTACTTTGAAATGCAGCAATACTAGGTCTATTATAAAAAAATGTTGTTTCTAAACAGACATTTGTTATTCACAATTGTCAAAAGTGGCTCATGGGTCATGTTTTGAATTTTTGGGGGCATGTTGCAGTGAAATGCAGCTATATTACAGGTCCTATTGTAAAAAATGTGAATTCTAACAGACATTTGTTCTTCACTGAAACAGAATTGAATATACGTTTGATAGTTTGATAATCATTTTAATTTATGGCTTCCATCTTGTCTTCTTAAAAACTTAAATCTTTGTTCTAATATGAATTTCTGACTAGGATTAAAGGACTTTGTTCTGTTCGCTCACATATTTGGTTAGAGATACGTCTGAAGGCCGGGGGCATTTGAATAACAGGTATAGCTGCTGCTTGTTTAAGGTTATTAGATTATTTGTAACTAAGACAGATGTCAGAGTATTCATTTTTATTTTTTTGGTAGATGGGAGGTGTCATGATTTTAATAATTAAATGGTTTCTTTACATTAAGACATGATTGGATTGTAACCTATATCCTATGCTATATACTTATCTTTGATTGGATTGTAATATGCCTACCTTTCTGTTGATCCGCTTACCCTTAAAAAATCATGTCAGTCCATAATAAAGCATTCTAATCTTTTGAATAGAATCACAGTGCATTGTTATGTTTGAAGGTCCGTGGGAGACAGAGAGGTTGCTGAGAAAAAGATATCTACATCATTTTGGTGCCGTGACTCGGATTAGAAAACCTATCACCGGAGTGAACGGGATACGCAAGCACCCCTTTGCTTTGAGAACTGGGGTCTGCTAGCACGGGTAGCATTTGCCCACACAAAATCCTAGCTTCTCTGCAAAAAAGGTGTTGGATCCTGTTAATTGCGGTGAGTGAGGGTTTTTCTATTATTTATTATTCTCCCTCTCCCCGTTCCCCCCGTATCAATTTGGTTTATAGTTTTAGCGTTAAAGTTTTATAGAAGTTTTATCAAAGTTAAGGTTGAGATAAGAAATTGTCACAATTTGCAGTGTTGCTTTAAAAGTGAAATAACTTATCTGTTTTGTTTTTATTGGATGGGCTTTTGTTTTGTCTTCTGTGTTTTTCTTCTCCTTAGGGGCGGCTGCCCTCAAGCGGTGAGATAATTTAGCTTATTTCATACTGGTTTTGGTTTGCATTGGGTATGCACATTAATTGTTGCTATTGTCTTATTGTTGCTAATTGTCTTATTGTTGCTATTTTCTTCCTTCTAATCTTGGGTTGTATATATGCGTTATTTTTGCACATGAATATTTCCTTGCTGTTAGTATAACTGTTTACTATAATAAGTCTCGCATAGAAGTAGAAGTTATTACATTTCATTTGAGAATTGTCATTGTTTTGTATGATTACAACAAGGTACTAGACAATCGCCACATGCTCTTTTAAGTAATATAGAAAGTGTCCACTGGGGCAAGGGGGTGTCTCAGTGAAGGGATTATAGGGGCTATAAAAAAGTTGTTTTAGTCCTTTCTG
>JAODAL010058669.1:0-21950 GCA_025379985.1 Phyllomedusa bahiana | reverse complement strand
GCGTAAGGGCCCTATGGCAGGGTGTAGTAAGATGGCGGCCATGGAAACCTTCATGAGGCCACCAGCTGCTGTAACAACTGATCGTCACTCCACCGGCTGGAAGCACATTGGGGAGGGGGTTATGCATTTTCTGTACCAAAGGGGTTAAAATGTCAGGATTGGAGCTCTCATTGATTCTGGCAGCCAGCGGTAGGTCCCACCTATAATTAACACTCGGCGGAAACCCGCCCCATACCCCATGCAACATGATAACATAATCATTTTTCTGGGAAAGGGGTTTTACTTTCGTCCGTGGTTTGAGAAAGCTGGGTCAGGCACTGGAGGGTCAACTAAAACAATGTGAGGTAAATGGTGAGGGAGCACAATGTATTAGGCCCAAGATGTGAGAATTTTGCCCTCAGTGCTGGGGGGAGGGATGCCTTAAATGTCAAAATGCTGGTTTTCCAACTGTAGCCCATTGCCCCATGCGTCTAGTATGGCCATTTCGCCCGGCGGCGGCGACAGGGCAGGCTGGGCCTCGGCGGGGGCCCGGGGGGGACAGGGCAGCGGGCCTCGGCGAGGGGGCGGGACGGGGGGGGCTGGGGGCCTCGGGGGGAGCGGCGCACGGGCAGGGGGCCTCGGCGGCGGGCAGGGCGGCCCCGGGCCCGGGGGGGGGCGACGGGCAGGCTGGGCCCGGCGAGCGGCGGCGGGCCCGGGGCGGCGGGCGTCCTCCTTAAATTTTGAAGCAGGGCTGCCTATGATATGAAGAAGACCCATGGGAGAATGTCTACCAAAAAAGGAGTGACCATCTGAACTTTGTGTGGATTTTCCCTCATCTTGCTATTGACCTTTTTGAGGTTTAAAGTCCGTTCCCCTGGGTCACCTCAGGTCCTCCATTAATCCGTCACCATTTCTCGCCCCTCTATAGAGCAGGGCACATCGTTTTAAAAATTCATATCTTTATCTTTTTCCCCTTCTGTAGGAAAAACAAAGATGGGAAAGGCTGGACCCGAAGGGAGCGTCTGGAAAAAGGCGTTCCATGCAAAGGTTCTTCCAAAGAAAAAGCCTTAAAAGATGTAAAAATTGGGAGTTTTGATGCTTCGTCTCCCTCGCAGAGGTCGTCCAAGTAGAGGTCCACGTCCGCTACCTCGTAGCCACTCAACAGAGGTCCTTAATACTTCCCCCACGAGTGGTGCACTGCCCAGGTCCTTAACCAAGGTGACTGTGGAGCCCATCAGAGAAGAGGACGACCACGAGAGCAAACAAAGTCATGGATTGAGGAGACCCAGAGAGGATAGCACGGAGAGTGAGGGGCAGCAGGAGACCCCTGGCAAGATGAACAGGAGACATACCTTGAGCTGCCTCCCTTCGTACAGAGCTGAACGGGCCCCCCAACCCATTCCCCATTTCCCACCCCGTTCGCCTTTTCCCAAGGGATTGCTGGATTTACCCAATGAGCCAGTCTCCATTTCTTCATTGGATTTCCCTATGAGCATTTCCCCTTTTCCTCTCCGCGCATTTCCCAATACAATTTCGTTTCTTAAATCTTGGACCTCAGACAGTTCTCAGAAGGACACCACCTCTCCGACCCCCGGCACCCCGAGTCCCTTCCGCCTGGGGGGACTTTTTTATAGGAGAGGAAACCCAAAGAGCCCTGACTTTTCATCCATCCAGCTGGCAGAGCGCTCCCCACGGGGAGGCAGCGAGGCCTCGGCACTTACCACTTTTCTCCGGCGTTTTGACAATGCCCTCCGCCCTCCTAAATAGGAAACCTTGTTGACATTAGAAGACTTTGTGGTCTTTGCCCCATCCCGATATACCGGCAGGGGAAATTGTGGCATGTCATTGGATGGTTTTTGGGCCACTTGATTTTGTGTTTTAGTCAGTGACCAGTCATTGAGGGGGAGGTGAGTAATGGGGTGCTCTTTTCCTTTGTACCGGATTCCTATGTTCCTCTCTCCTGATTGTTGCACTTTGATCTGGGACATTCTTAGCATTTTACAATTCCATAGATGTCCAGGCCGGACTGTTCTGCCTCGCGGCGCCCCCGGCGGTGTTCCCCACGACGCCCCCGGCCGGTGTTCCCCGCGACGCCCCATAATGTCTCATTTACTTTTAAACTGTGAACAGGATGGTTTGTATGTAGATTTAATAAAGGGGATTTCTTCTGGAGGGATGAATTTCTGTGTCGCCCATTGCTATGGAGCCCGAACCATGGACCGTCTTCTAGTCGGGGTGGTGGGTGACTCTTGGGAAGACGAAGCCAATGGAACTGGCCCCAGCAAATACATTTGACCTCGACAGCAACAATTCTAGTTGGGGAATTTTGGTGGAATTCACAAACCTTCAGGAAAGCATCTACAGCAGCCGAAAGCCTCAATTTCCTTGGAGTTAGGGTTAAAGGGGTGTTCTTCCCATGCTGTTTCAGAGTCCTCACCTTCCCCTCCCGTCTTCAGGCCCTCACTTCCTGTTCAGGCTGCAGGCAGGTCTGCAACTTCAGGCTCCTGGATCCTATGCAGGCTGTGAGCGGGTTTGCTGCTTCAGGCTCCCACTTCCTGGGCAGGCTGTGGGTGGTTCTACATTTTTAGGCTGCAACTTCCTGTTCAGGCTGCAGATAGGTCTACAGCTTCAGGTCCCTGCTTCCTGGGCAGGCTGTGAGCGGGTCTGCTGCTTCAGGTCCCTGCTTCCTGGGCAGGCTGTGAGCGGGTCTGCAGCTTCAGGCCTCTGCTTCCTGGGCAGGCTGTGAGCGGGTCTCCTGCTTCAGGTCCCTGCTTCCTGGGCAGGCTGTGAGCGGGTCTGCAGCTTCAGGTCCCTGCTTCCTGGGCAGGCTGTGAGCGGGTCTGCAGCTTCAGGTCCCTGCTTCCTGGGGGAGGTTGGGGTTGGAGCCGGGGCCTGCTTCCTGGCAGGCTGTGAGGGGTTGCCTCCATCGCTTTCCTTACTGGAGCGGGCTGTTTGAGGCGGGTCTCCTGCTTCCTGTGCAGGCTGTGAGCGGGTCTCCTGCTTCAGGCAACTGCTTCCTGCGCAGGCTGTGAGCGGGTCTCCTGTTTCCTGGGCAGGCTGTGAGCGGGTCTCCTGCTTCAGGCTTCTGCTTCCTGTGCAGGCTGTGGGTGGTTCTACATTTTTAGGCTGCAACTTCCTGTTCAGGCTGCAGATAGGTCTACAGCTTCAGGTCCCTGCTTCCTGGGCAGGCTGTGAGCGGGTCTCCTGCTTCAGGTCCCTGCTTTGTGAGTGGTCGGCTGATTTCGGGTCTACTGCTTCCTGGCGGGGCTGGCTGGTGAGAGGGTCTGCTTGCTTCTGGTCCTGCTTCCTGTGAGGCTGGTGAGAGGGTTCTGCTGCTTCGGTTCTGCTTCCTGGAAGGCTGTGAGAGGGTTTGGCTTCAGGTCCTGTTTCCTGGTGCCTAGGCTGTTGAGCGGGTCTCCTGCTTCAGGTTCCCTTGCTTCATGTGCAGGATGTGGAGAGGGGGTTCTCCTGCTTCAGGTCCCTGCTTCCTGGGCAGGCAATGTAGCGGGTTCTGCTTCAGGTCCCTGTTTGGCAGGCGTGTGAGCGGGTCTTGCTTTCAGGTCCCTGCTTCTGGGCAGGCTGTGTGCGGGTCTGTGTTCAGGTCCCTGTTCCTGTGCTGGTGTGGGGTAATAGCGGGTCGGTGTGCTTCAGGATCCCGCTTCCTGGCAGGCTGTGGGAGGGCTCTGCTTCAGGTCCTGCTTCTGTGAGGCTGTGAGGGGTCTGCAGCTTCATGTCACTGCTTCCTGGGCAGGCTGTGAGCGGGTCTGCTGCTTCAGGTCCCTGCTTCCTGGGTAGGCTGTGAGCGGGTCTGCAGCTTCAGGCTCCCGCTTCCTGTGCAGGCTGTGAGCGGGTCTCCTGCTTCAGGTCCCTGCTTCCTGGGCAGGCTGTGAGCGGGTCTCCTGCTTCAGGTCCCTGCTTCCTGGGCAGGCGGTGAGCGGGGTGTCTGCAAGCTTCTGGCTCCGCTTTAGGGGCTGGATTTGTGAGCGGGTCTCTGCTTTAAGGTCCATGTTCCTGGTGCAGGTGTGAGCGGGTCTCCTGCATCAGGTCCTGCTTCACAGGGTAGGCTGTGAGCGGGTCTGCAAGTTCAGGTCCTGCTTCCTGTGCAGGCTGTGAGTGGGTCTGCTGCTTCGGTTCCTGCGTCCTGGGAAGGCTGTGTGAGCGGGGTGTTTCCCTGACTTCAGGTCCCTGCTTCCTGGGCTGGCTGTGAGGCGGGTGCTCACTTGCTTCAGGTCCTTGTTCCTGGGCAGGTTGTGTGCGGGTTCATGCTTATGGTCTGCTTCGCTGGGCAGGCTGTGAGCGGGTTCGGGCAGCTTCAGGTCCGGATTCCTTGAAGGCTGTGAGCGGGTCTCCTGCTTCAGGTCCCTGCTTCCTGTGCAGGCTGTGAGCGGGTCTGCAGCTTCAGGCCTCTGCTTCCTGGGCAGGTTGGTAGGGTCTGCGCTTCAGGCCCGCTTCCTGGCAGGTGTGAGCGGGTCTCGCTTCAGGCCCTCTTTGGGAGGCGTGAGCGGGTTCCTGTTCAGGCCCGTTTCCCGGGGCAGGCTGTGAGCGGGGTTTGGGCAGCTTAGGGGTCCGCTTCGGGTTTGTTTTGGCTGTGGGGGTCTTGCTTCGGCCCCTGCTTCCTGGGCGGCGGGTGGGGGGTTCCGCTTCGGGTCCCTTTTTTGGGAGGCTGTGAGGGGTTGCGCTTCGGGCCGTTTCCTGGGGGGGTTGAGCGGGTTCCTGCTTCGGGGAGGCTGTGAGGGGTTTTTTGGCTTCGGCCCCCCTTTTCCGGGCGGGGGTGGAGAGGGTCTCCTTCAGGCCCCGCTTTTTGGGCAGGTGTGGGGGTCCCCGCTTCGGGCCCGTTTCCCTGGGCAGGCTGTGAGCGGGTCTCGCTTCGGTCCCTGTTTCCCGGGGAGGTTTGTGACGGGTCCCTGGTTGGGCCCTTGCTTCGGGGCAGGTGTGGGGGGTTTGGCGCTTCAGGCCCTCTTCCTTTTGGGCCCCCCGGGGCTGTGAGGGGGTCGCTGCTTCGGCCTGCTTCCGGGGGGGCTGGAGGGGTCTGCTGTTCAGGTCCCTGTTCCTGGGTAGGTTTGTTGGGCGGGTCTGCGTTTCAGGCTCCCGTTCCTGGCGGGCTGTGGGGGTCCCCTGTTCAGGTCCCTGCTTCTGGGCAGGCTGTGAGGGTCTGCGTTCAGGCCCCCGCTTCCTTGCGGCTGTGGGTGGTTCTAAATTTTTAGGCTCCCCAATTTTTCCTGTTTAGGCGTGGGGTTTATCAGCTTCAGGCTAGTTCCTGCGACGGTGTGGACAGCCCTACTACTTAAAGCCTGTCTTCTGTTTCGGATGTGATGGTTCTCAGCATGTTTACTTTTTGCTCTGCTTTCCCTAGTGACCTTTAGTTTGGGACATTTTGAGGGAAAATGGGTTTAAAACATAAAAGATAAAGAGCTCAAAAAGGTTAAAGCTTGCCTGAAAAAAACCTAAAAAAAATTTGTGCTGCGGGAAAAGAACAGCAGGGAGTGAATCCCAACTCGCCCATGCTAGACCAGGAGAGGGGGTTGGTAACCCCCGGGAAGCTTGGTCACAACAGGGGATAAAAAGTGCTCTAACTTGGGAAACAAAATAGAACGCAATTTTATTTGGTATCGCCGTATTTATATTTTCCCTCAATGTGGTAAGAGTACTTCTGTGTAGGGTTGAGGTTGGGTTTACCCCTAAACCCCTGCAATTTCGAGGCATGGGGTCCAGAACCCTATCCAGTTTATTTTCCCCCCGGGTTAATGGGTTTTTTTTGGAAAATTTAAAAATTTTTACTGAGTTGTGTGGAACCGGCGGAGGGCCTTTTTGGGAGAAAATGGAAGATGAGGGGTTTCTATTCCTTGCACTGAAATGTTGCGGTGGCCGCTACATCGATGACGTCTTCATGGTTCAGGGCCGCTCCAGTCGCCCTCTGCTTCCATGGGATCTCACCTGTTACCCGTCTTGGAGAGGCCCAAGATAGGGGATAATGGGGGTTCTTTTGGCTTACGCACAGGTGTCAAACTGCCCGGCCCAGCTGTTGGGAAACTACAACTCCCATATGCTTTGTATAAGCTATAACGTGTGCATGAGGGAGTTGTAGTTTCCCCCAGCTGGAGGGCCCGGGAGTTTGACACCCCCGGTTAAAAGGTCCCCGGGTGTCACAGGGGGGGACAACAGACGCCTCTGCTCTCAGATCAGCACCTCCACTCCTGGTTTGGCCTCGTCCAATGGTTAAGACCAATTCATTTTTATTACATTATCTGCAGTTACGATAATGTTCTGTGTATGGAGCCCCAGAGCAGACGGATGTCCCTGCACCTCTGCTAACCCTACTGTGTATGGAGCCCCAGAAGCAAGCGGATGTCACTGCACCTCTGCTAACCCTAACTGTGTATGGGGTCCTGGATTCGACAGATGTCACTGCACCTTTGCTAACCCTACTGAGTAAGGGGGCACTGAAGCAGACGGATGTCACTGCACCTCTGCTATCCCTACATGTGTATGGAGCCCCATAGCACACAGATGTCACTGCACCTCTGCTAACCGCGTGAATGGAGCCCCGGAGCAGACGGAGTCACTGCACCTCTGCAACCCTACTGTGTATGGGTCCTGGAGCAGACAGATGTTACTGCACCCTTTGCTAACCCTACTGTGTATGGTGCACTGAAGCAGACGGATGTCACTGCAACCTCTGCTATCCCTACTGTGCTATGGGCCTGAGCAGCAACGGCGTTGGTACTGCGATCTCTGCTAACCCTACTGTGTATGGGGCCCCGTAGCAGACGGAATGTCACTGCACCTCTGCTAACCCATACTTGAGTTATGGAGCCCCGGAGCATACCTGAAGTCGACTTCACTCTGCTAACCCTACTGTGTATGGGGCCCCGAGTAACAGACGGATGCACTGCACCTCTGCTCACCCTACTGTGTATGGAGCCCTGGAGCCGACGGATGTCACTACTGCACTATGCTAACCCTCACGTGTATGGAGCCCTGACCGACGGATGTCTCTGCACCTCTGCTAACCCTACTGTGTCTGGGGCCCCCAGAGCAGACGGAAGGTCCACTGCACCTCTGCTAACCCCTACTGTGTATGGAGCCCTGGAGCCGACGGATGTCCACTGCACCTCTGCTAAACCCTACTGTGTATTGGGGCCCCGAGCAGAACGGATGACACTGCACCTCTGCTACCTTAACCCTACTGTGTATGGAGCCCTGGACCGACGGATGTCACAGCAACACCTCTGCTAACCCTACTGAGTATGGGGCCCGGCGGAAATATATATGTCACTGCAGACCTCTTCTAACCCTACTGTGTATGACCCCAGAGCAGACGGATGTCACTGCACCTCTGCTCAACCCTACGAGTATGGGCCCCCGGGAGCAGGACGATGTCACTGCATCCTCTGCTAATCACTACTGTTGTAATGGGGCCCCGCGCAAAATGGATGTCACTGCACCCTCTGCTAACACACTGTGTATGGGGGCCCCGGAGCAGATGGATGTCACTGCAACCTCAGCAAACCCTACTGTGTATGGGGCCCCGGAGCAGATGGATGTCACTGCAGCCTCTGCTAACCCTACTGTTTATGGGGTCCTGGAGCAGACGGTGTCACTTCACCTCTGCTAACCCTACTGTGGTAATGGGGCCCCGGAGCAGACTGGGAAGTCCACTCGCACTCTAAACCCTACTGTGTAAGAGCCCCGGAGCAGATAGATGTCACTGCACCTCTACTAACCCTACTGTGAATGGACCCTGAAGCCGAGGATGTCACTGCACCTCTGCTAACCCACAGAGATGAGGCCCGGAGCAGATAGATGTCATGACCCTCTGATAACCCTAATGTATATGGTGCTCCTAGCAGAACGATACGCTGCACCCTGCTAATCCGACTGTGTATGGGCCTGTGCAGACGGATGTCACTCACCTCTGCTAACCCCTACTGTGTATGGTGCCCTGGAGCAACGGATGTCACTGCACCTCTGCTAACACCTACTTGTAATGGGGCCTCCGGAGCAGACGGATGCCACTGCACCTCTTCTAACCCTACTGTTAAATGGGGCGCCTGGAGCAATACCTGATGTCCACTTGCACCCTCTCTAACCCTACTGTGTATGGGCACTGAAGCATACGGATGTCACTTGAGCAACCTCTGCTAACCTTCCTACTGTGTATGGGGCTTTCCGACAGAGGATGTCACTGACACCTCGATCTAACCCTACTGTGTTAAAGAAACCACCCAGAGCAACGGATGTTTCACTGCCCTCTGCTACCCTACTGTGTATGAATCCCCAGAGCAGAACGGAAGGCACTGCACCTCTCTAAACCTAACTGTGTAATGGGTGCCCCCGGAGCTAGACGGATGTTCACTTGCACCCCTCTGCTAACCCTACTGAGTATGAATCCCCATAGCAGACGTGATGTCACTGCACCTCTGCTAACCCTACTGTGTATGGGGCCCGCGAGCAGGACGAAGTCCACTCTCACCCTCTGCTACACCCTACTGTTTATGAATCCCCAGAGCAGACGGATGTCACTGCACCACTGCTAACCTACTGAGATGGGGGCCCCGGAGCAGACAGAAGTCACCCGCCCTCTGCTAACCCTACTGTGTATGAAACCCCAGAGCAGAACGGATGTCACCCGCACCTCTGCTAACCCTACTGTGGATAATCCACCCAGAGCAGACGGATGTCACTGCACACCTCTGCTAACCCTACGAGTGTATGGGCCCCGAGCAGACGGAAGTCACTGCACCTCAGATAACCCTACTGTGTAGCGGGCCCCGGAGCAGACGTATGGCACTTGCACCTCTGCTAACCCTACTGTTATGGGGCCCTGGAGCAGACGATGTCACTGCACCTCTGCTAACCCTACGACTGTAAATAGGGAACAGGAGCAGACTTCACTGCACTACCTGCTAACCCAACGTGTAGTATGGGCCCCGGATCAGACGAATGTCATAGAACCTCTTGCTAACCCTACTGTGTATTGGTGCCAACCGTAGCCGACGCATGTCACTGCCCCTCGAGCAACACGTACTGTGTATGAGCCCCGGAGCAGAGACGGATTTCAAACTGCACCTCTGCTAACCCAACTGTGAATGGGTCCCCCGGAGCAGACGGATGTCACTGCCACCTCTGCTAACCCGACTGTGGTATGGGACCGGAGCCAGAACGATGTCACTGCAAACCTCTTGCTAACCCTACTGTGTATGGGGCTCGGAGCAGACGGATGTCATTGCACCTCTGCAAACCCACTGTGTATGTGGCCCGAGCAGACGGTGTCACTGCACCTCGCTAACCCTACTGTGTATTGGGCCCCGAGCAGACGGAGTCACTGCCCCTCTGCAACCCTATCTGTAATTGAGGGCCTTGGAGCAGATGGAAGTCACGCACCTCTCTAACCCATTATAAAAAAAAAAAAAAAAAAAAAACTGTATATGTGGGCCCCGGAGCAGATAGAAGTCACTGCACCTCTGCTAGCCCTACTGTGTTTGGGGCCCCGGAGCAGACGGATGTGGGAATTGGGAATAAATCCCTCCATACACCATACATGCTGGTTGTTTTATCTCGGGTGGATTGGAGACAACGCAACATATCACATGTCTATAAATGGCCGACATTGGGGGGAAGAGCAGGACCAAGACTTCCAAGTACTACCGTGATCCCTAATTCCCCAGACTCCAATGGAGCGTGGGTGGTGCCCTGGATGGTAGTGTTGGCTCTACGGCCCCTCCTGTGATGCAGTCAGCATGTGGGGCGCCCTGGATGGTGGTGTTGGCTCTATGGCTCCTCCCAGCACTTGGTGCATCAGCTTGTGGGCCCTGGATGGTGGTGTTGGCTCTCTGTCCCCCTCCAGCAGCTGGTGTGCAGTCCAGCATGTGGGACCCCTTGTGATTGGTGGTTGTTGGCTCTATGGCCCTCCAGCAGCTGAGGTTGCAGTCAGCATGTGAGGCCCCAGGATGTGGTGCAGCTCATGGACCCTCCGCCGCTGTGGTCAGTCGGCATGTGGGCCCTCCTGGATGGTGTTGTAGGCCTCTAGGCTCCTCCAGCAGCGTGGTTGCAGTCAGCATGTGGGGCCCTTGATGGTGGTGTTGGCTCTATGGCTCCTCCAACAGCTTTGTGGGGCAGTCAGCATGTGGGGCCCCTTGGATGGAGGTGTTGAATTATGGACCCTCCATCATCTGTGGGTGCAAGTCAGCATGTGGGGCCCCTGGATGGTGGTGTAGTCTTCTATGGACCCCTCCAGCAGCTGTGGGTGCAGTCACATGTGGGGGCCCCTGGATGGTGGTGTTGGCTCAATGGCCCCTCTTGTGTGTGGCAGTCAGCTTGTGTGGGCCCTGGAATGGTGGTGTTTCCCTATGGCCCCTCCCTGTGGGTGCAGGCAGCATGGTGGGGCCCCTGATGGTGGTGTTTGGCCTCTATGGCCCCTCCCAGCCCTGTGGGACAGTCACCATGTGGTCCCCTGGATGGTGGAGTTGGCTCCTAATTGCTCCTTCCAGCAGCTGTGGGTGCAGATACATGTGCCCCTGTTATTGTCGGGGTTGGCTTTATGGCCCTCCTTTGGGTGCATCAGCATGGGGAGGCCCACTGGATGATGGTGTTGGCTCTACTGGCCCTCCTGTGGGTGCAGTCAGCATGTGTTGGCCCTGGATTAGGTATTGGCTACAATGGCCCACCAGCAGCTGTGGTTGCAGTTAGTATGTTGGGCCCCTGTGATGGAGGTGTTGGCTGTATGGACCCTCCTTTGGGTGCAGTCATCATGTGGGCCCCTTGATGGTGGGTTTGGCTGTTTTTGGACCCTCCATAAGCTGTGCTGCAGCAGCATGTGGGGCCCTGGATGAGTGGTGTGTGGCCTCTATTGCTCTCCTCCAGCAGCTTGTGGTGCATCAGCATGTGGGGCTCCTTGATGGGTGGGTATTGGTCTATGCACTCCATCAGCTGTGGTGCAGTCAGCATGATTGGGCCCCTGGATGTGGTGTGGCTCTAATAGCCCTGCCACAGCTGTGGGAGCAGTCAGCATGGTGGGCCCCTGGAAAAGGTGGTAGTTGCTCTATTGACCCTACCATAGGAGCAGGGACGAGCATGTGGGGCCCGCTGCTGATGTTGGGTGTAGCTCTATGGACCCTCCACAGCTGTGGGTGCAGTCAGCATGTGGGGCCCCTGGATGTTGGTGTTTGTACTCTATGGCTTCCTCCCAGCAGCTGTGGCTGCAGTCAGCATTTGGGGCCCCTGGGGGAGGTGTTGGCTCTATGGACCCTCCAGCTAGCTGTGGGGTGCAGTCAGCATGAGGGGCTCCTGGAATGGTGTGTTGACTCTTTGTTTTGGCCCCTCCTTTGGGGGCAGTCAGCATTTGGGGCCCTCCTGGATGGTGGTGTTGGCTCTATGGCTCTCCAGCAGCTGTGGTGCATCAGGTAATGTGGCTCCTGGATGGTGTGTTGCTCTAGGGCTCCTCCAGAACTGTGGGTGCAGTCAATCATGTGGGGCCCAGATGGTGGTGGAAGGTCTAAGGCTCCTCCAGCAGCTGTGGGTGCTGTCAGTAGTGGGGCCCCTGGATGGTGGTGTTGGCTCTATGGAACCCTCCAGGAGCTGTGGGTGTAGTCCGCATGTGGGCCCCTGGATGGTGGTGTTGGCTCGATGGACCCCCAGACTCCTGGCTGCATTCAGCATGTGGGCCCCTGGATGGTGGTGTTGGTCAATGGCCCTCCAGCCAGCTGTGATGCAGTCCTGCAATGTGGGGCCCCCTGGATGGTGGTTTGCTCTATGGTCCCTCCAGCTGCTGTGGTGCAGTCCAGCATTGTGGGGCCCCGTGGATGTGGTGTTGGCTCTATGGACCCCTCCTGTGGTGCAGTCAGCATGTGGGGCCCCGGGATTGGTGGTGTTGGCTCTATGGCCCCCTCCTTTGGGTGCAGTCACATGTGGGGCCCCTGAGGGAGGTGTTTGGCTCTATGCCCCACCTGTGGTGCAGTCAGCATGTGGGGCCCCTGGATGGTGGTGTTGGCTCTATGGCCCTCCTGTGGGTGCAGTCACAGCATGTTGGGCCCTGGATGGTGGTGTTGGCTCTATGGCCCCTCCTGTTGGTGCAGTCAGCATGAGGGCCCCTGATGGGGAGTTGGCTCTATGCCCCTCCTTTGGGGTGCAGTCAGCATGTTGGTGGCCCCTGGATGTGGGTGTTAGGCTCGAAGGACCCTCCAGCAGCTGTGGTGCAAGTCAGCCATGTGGGGCTCCTGGATAGGTGGTGTTGGCTCTATAAGCCCCTCCCGAGGGTGCAGTTCAGCATGTGGCCCTGGATGGTGTGTTGGCTCTAATGGACCCTCCATCAGCTGTGGGTGCAGTCTGCATGTGGCCCCTGGATGGTGTATTGGCTCTATGGCCCCTCCAGTCAGCCTGTTGGGTACAGTCAACATGTGGGGCCCCTGGATTTTTGGTGTTGGTTTGGCCCCCCCTCCTTTATGGCACCTCCCAGCAGCTGTGGGTGCAGTCCTCCTGTGGGGCCCCTGGATGGTGGTTTGGCTCTGATGACCCTCCAGGCTGCTGTGGGTGCATGTCAGCATGTGGGCTTCCTGGCTGGTGGTGTTGGCTCTAATGCCCCTCAGCAGCTGTGGGGTGCATCAGCAAGTGTGGGCCCCTGGATGGTGGTATTGGCTCTATGGCCCTCCAGCCACTGTGGGTGCAGTCCAGCATGTGGGCTCCTGGATTGGGTGTTGTCTCTATGCCCCTCCAGCACTTGTGGGTGCAGTCCAGCAAGTGGGGCCCCTGGATGGTGTTGTTGTTGGTCTATGGCTCCTCCAGCAGCTGTGGGTGCATCAGCAGTGGGCCCCAGATAGGTGGTGTTGGCTCTATGGCTCCTCCTGTGGGTGCAGTCAGCATGTGGGGCCCCTGTATGGTGGTGTTGGCTCTATGGACCCTCCATCAGCTGTGGGTGCAGTCAGTTATGGTGGGGCCCCTGCAGATGGTGGTGTTGGCTCTATGGCTCCTCCACACAGCTGTGGGTGCATTGGGTTAAGCAATGTGGGGCCCTGGATTGGTGTTGTTGGCCTCTATGGCCCCTCCAGCAGCTGTGGGTGCAGGTCATCATGTTGGGGCCCCTGGGATGGTGGTGTTTGGCTCAAAGGCCCCACTCCTGTGGGTCAGTCCAGCATGTGGGGGCCCCGTGGATTGTGGAGTTGGCTCTATGTCCCCTCCTGAGGGTGCAGTCAGCATGTGGGGCCCCTGGATGGTGGTGTAGCTCTATGGACCCTCCAGCTGCTGTGGGTGCAGGAGTCCAGCAAGTGGGGCTCCTGATGGTGTTGTTGGCTCTATAGCCCCGTCCTGTGGGTGCAGTCAGCATGTGGGGCCTGGCTGGTGTGGGTTGGCTCTAATGGACTCCTCCCAGCAGTGGTGCAGTCAGCATTTGGGGCCCCTGGATGTGGGATTGGCTTCTATGGCCCCTGCAGCGCTGTGGGTACAGTCAACATGAGGGGCCCCAGGAAGGTGGTGTTGGATCTATGGCTCCTCCAGCAGCTGTGGGTGCATCAGCATGTGGGGCCCCTGATGGTGGGTAGGCTCTATGGACCCTCCAGCTGCTGTGGGTGCAGTCACATGTGGGGCTCCTTTCTGGTGGTGTGGCTCATGCCCCCTCCACACTGTGGAAGTCAGCAGTGGGGCCCCCGGGAGGTGGTATTGGGCTCTATGGCCCCTCGCAGCAGCTGTGGGTCTGTCAGCATGTGGGCCCCTGGATGGTGGTGTTGTCTCTATGGCCCCTCCAGAGCAGCGTGTGTGTGCAGTCAGCATGCGGGGCTCCTGGATGGTGGTGTTGGCTCTATGGCTCCTCCAGCAGCTGTGGGTGCAGTCAGCTCCAGATACTTAGGACACCTGCCAGTACCTTATGGTGTCACTCCTTGCCCGTCTAGCTGCTGTTGAGGCTGCACACGGTGGTCACTCTGTATATGAGCTGCTGGTCATAATAATCTGACTCTGCAGTGGATGAAGGACCCTATGAGCAGCTCCCAGCTTTGATGACACCAATGTTTCCAGGAGACAGGGCCACCATGTTATTTAGCAGTCCATGTCCATCGCTGGGTGGCCGCAGCTCACCTGCTATAGAGAGCTGAGGTGGTCGTGACAAAGGATGAATCCGCTCCCAGGTGTCCTCTCCGGCTCGTGGTCCTGAGCGTCGGGGGCAGGAGCCACCAGGGATCTCCACTACCACTACATTTCCCACAATGCAATGCAGCAGAGGCTCGAGCCTTGAGGCCCTCGGAGTCACAGACCGGACACGGTGAGAGATGGGTTTATTGGCAGCGAGCTGTTCCATCCACTTCCAGTGAGTATGATACAAGGGTCCATAGTCAGGACGAAATAGCCTCCCGGCGCCGCCCTGTCCAGTCACATGCACGCACACCTGCTTAGCACAGTAACCCCCAGCAACAAGGACCATGGAGCTTACACTCTGCTTCACGACCTCTGGAGCATCTCCCCATTGTATTCAGTACAGAGAGGATAGCGACAGAAACCGCAGCCAGCCCTGGGGGAGTGTGGGGTACATGGTTGGAGCTGATGCAGGAGTCCTGACAAGTGCCCTCATCTGCTGGGGGTAACATGGCCGGAGAGGCAGTCCTGACCGTGCCTTACATTATCTGCTCGTCTGGGGGCAACATGGCCCGTGAGCGGCAGTCCTGACCGGTGCCCTCATCTGCTCTGCTGGGGGCAACATGGCCGGAGCGGCAGTCCGGACCTGTGCCCTCCTCTGCTGGGGGCAACATGGCCCGGACGGCAAAGTCCGACCGGTGGGCCCTCCTCAGCTGGGGGCAACATGACCGGAGCCGCAGTCCTGACCGGTGCCCTCATCTGCTGGGGGCAACATCGACCGAGGCCGCAGTCCAGACCGGTGCCCACGCTCTGCAGGTGGCAACATGACCCGGAGTCCGCAGTCCTGACCGGTGGCCTCTGCTGGCTTGCGGGGGGATAAACATGGATGGAGCGGCAGTCCGGACCGGTGCCCTCCTCTGCTGGGGGCAACATGACCGGAGCCGCAGTCCTGACCGGTGCCCTCCTCTGCTGGGGGCAACAGGGCCGGAGCGGCAGTCCTGACCGGTGCCCTCCTCTGCTGGGGGCAACACGGCCGGAGCGGCAGTCCTGACCGGAGCCCTCCGATCCTGGGCGCGACATAGCCGGAGCAGCAGTCCAGACCGGTGCCCTCCTCTGCTGGGGCAACATGGCCGGAGCGGCAGTCCTGACCGGTGCCCATCACTCTGCTGGGGTGCCAACCAGGGCCTAGCGGCAGTCCGGAGCCGGTGCCCCTCCTCTTCTGGGGCACAGGGCCGAGCGGCAAGTCCGGACCGGTGCCGCTCCTCTGCTGGGCGGCAACAGGCCGAGCGGCAGTCCTGACGCGGTGCCTCTCCTCTGCTGTTTGCCACATTGCCCGTAACGCGGCAGTCCGCCGGTGCCCTCCCTGCTGGGGGCATACAGGGCCGAGCGCAGTCCTGACCAGTGCCCTCCTCTGCTCTGCCGGGGGCAACATGACCGGAGCGGCAGTCCTGACCGGTGCCCTCTGCTGCGGGGGGATAACATGGATGGAGCGGCAGTCCGGAGCAGTGCACTCCTCTGCTGGGGGCAACATGGCCGGAGCGGCAGTCCAGACCGGTGCCCTCCTTTGCTGGGGCCACATTGCCGAGCGGCAGTCCTGAGACAGTGCCCACCCTGCAGCGGGGGGGATAACATGGATAGAGCGGCAGTCCTGACCGGTGCCCCCTGCTGCGGGGGGGATAAACATGGATGGACGGCAGTCCCCGACCGGTGCCCTCTGGCTGCGGGGGGCTAACCTGGATAGAGCCGGCAGTCTGACCGGTGCCTCCTCGCTGCTGGGGGGAAAACAGGATGGAGCGGCAACACTGAAACTCCGGTGGCCCTCCTGCTGCGGGGTGGAAAACAATGGTGGAGCGGCAGTCCTGACCGGTGCCCTCTGCTGCGGGGGGGATAACATGGATGGAGCAGCAGTCCTGACCGGTGCCCTCTGCTGCGGGGGGGATAACATGGCCGGAGCAGCAGTCCTGACCGGTGCCCTCCGCTGCTGCAATGGATGAGGGGAGTCTCTGTCCACACCCCAGGAGCTGAGCTTTTCCCCACCGAGGTTTTCCTGCTTTTCCCTGATTGGATCATTGTGACTGGAAATATAAGGATTGAACATGGACGGAAGAGTCACGTGACCGCGCCCCCCGATTACAGCTTTCTTTTTGGATTAAGAGGGCGGCCGGAGCTGATGTTAACAGCACTTAGAGATCTACTTTACTTTGTCTATGTGGACATAGGAGACCGTGAACAGCAGCTGACTCATTGATTTATATGGGAGAGTATTGTGGGCATGCTCTGTGACCTGGTTGGGTAAGAGGATGAGCAGTGACCATCTCTGGCTGGATCCTATGTTATCTACACATTGGTATCCCCTGTCAGTGTAATCTGCCTTTGCTGGGGAGGGGGGAGACTTTGAGAAGTGATGGTTTACAAAAGGGGGAGGGGTACTCTTTGATTTCCTATGGGATTTATTTTTTGGGCAGGGCCATGTGCCCTTTGGGGGGGGGTGGGGAGGGCTGGGGACCTTTTACCTATTGTGAATCCTATGTTATCTACACATTGGTGTCACTGTAACCCTTTAAATTTCCCAGCCCTGGGTTCCACGCTGCATTCCCCCCCACCATATTTTTTCCCCCAGCCCGTCTTTTAACCCCCCAACGTGATTTTTCCCCCCCACCCGCTATCTGCTCCCACCCCCGCCGTGATGTACCCCCCACGCCGTTTTGCTGCAGCCCCCGTGATGTTTCCCCCAGCCCCCGTCGGCTGCGGGCCCCCCCCGTAAATTGTTCCCCCATTGCCGCTGCTGCAGCCCCCACCTTTATTTCCCCCACCCCCCATCGGGCGGGAAGCCCCCAACTTTAAATGTTCCCCCAGCCTTTTCTGCTGAACCCCCAAAACTTAGTTCCCCCAGCTCGTCGGGCCTTCAGCCCCCGCCTTTTAAATTTTTCCCCCACGCCCCCTTGCGAAAGCCCCCCCGGATTTCCCCCAGCCCTTTCCTCTGCCACACCCCGCTTGATTTTTTCCCCCTCAGCGCCTTTCTGCGGGCCCCCCGCCGTGATTTTCCCTCGGGCGCCGTCTGTTTCCCAAGCCCGCCTGATTTTTCCCCCAGCCCACCCGGGCTAAGCCCCCAACAAAATGTTCCAAAAGAGAAAATATGTTTGAACCCCCCACCGGGATGTTCCCCCAGGGGACTTTCTGCTGCACCCCCCCCCCTGATTTTTCCCCCAGAACAAATGCTTAAGCCCCCCCCCCTTTATTTTTCCCCTCAGCGCCGTCTGCTGCGGGCCCCCACTGTGATTTTCCCCCCCCCGTCCCTTGCTCAGCCTCCACCGGATTTTTTCCCCCCGCGCCATCTGCTGAAGCCCCCCCCTGATGTTCCCCCAAGACACGCTGCGCCCCCGCCGGATTTCCCCCCAGGACTATGCAAGCCCCCCCGTGATGTTCCTCAGCGCGTCTCTGCAGCCCCCGTGATTTTTCCCCCCCCCGTGCGTCTGCTGCACCCCCCGGGTGAGTTCCCCCCCCCCCTTCCCCCCCCCCGTTGTCCCCCCCCACCTGCGCCCCCCCCTTGCCCCCGGCTTTCCCCCCCCGCCTATTTCTTCCCCCCCTGTCCTGCCCCCCGGGAGCCCCCCAAGCCCGCCCCCGCCCCCCCACCCCCCCCACCCGTCTGCTGCACCCCCGCGTGATTTTTCCCTCAGCCCCGTCCTGCTGCACCCGCCGTGTGTTCCCTCAGCCCCGTCTGCTGCGCCCGCCTGATTTCCCCCCCCGGCCACTCTAAGCCCCCAACTGATGTTCCACCAGAGAATATGCTGAACCCCCACCGTATGTTCCCCCAGGACTCTGCTGCACCCCCGCCGTTGTTCCCCCAGAGACATTTGTGAAGCCCCCGCCGTGATGTTCCCTCAGCGCCGTCTGCTGCAGCCCCCACTGTGATGTTCCCCCCCCCGTCCCCGTCTGCTGCACCTCCACCGTGAGTTCCCCCCGCCCCATTGCTGAACCCCCCCCCGGATTTTCCCCCCAGGACATCTGTGCACCCCGCCGTGATTTTTCCCCAAGAATATGCTAAAGGGGGGCCCCCCCCTGATTTCCCCCCCAGGAGACATCTGCTGCACCCCCCGCCGGATTTCCCCCAGAGAAAAATTTGTGAAGCCCCCACCGTGTGTTCCCTCAGCGCCGTCGCCAGCCCCCACTGTGATTTTCCCCCCCCCCGTGCCGTCTGCTCCCCCCTCCACCTTTGATGTTCCCCCCCAGCGCCATCTGCTGAAGCCCCCGCCGGGTTGGTCCCCCAGCGCCAGCTGCTGCAGCCCCCGCCGGGATGTTCCCCCCGAGACTTTGGGAAAAGCCCCCCCCGTGATGTTCCCCCACGCAGTCTCTGCACCCCCCCAGGGATGTTCCCCAGGCCGTCTGCTCAGCCCCCCGCGTGATTTTCCCCCAGCGCCGTCTGCTGACCCCCCCGCGGGATGTTCCCACGCCGTCTCGCAGCCCCCCGTGTTTTCCCCCCCCGGCCGTCGGCTGCAGCCCCCCCCTGATGTTCCCCCAGCGCCGTCTGCTGCACCCCCCCCCGTAGTTCCCCCCCCGTGCCGTCGCTGCAGCCCCCACCGTGATGCCCCCCCCCCCCCCGGCCGTCTCTGCCCTCCACCGTGATTTTCCCCCCCGCCCCTTTTGCTGAAGCCCAACTGATGTTCCACCAGAGAAATCGAAGCCCCCGCCGTGATTTCCCCCAGCGCCGCCCCGCACCCCCCGCCGTGATGTTCCCCCAGTCCCTTTGCTGCCCCTCCCCGTATTTCCCCCCGGGCCCCATCTTGGGCCCCCCAAACGTGATTTTTCCCCAGGCTATCTCTGAACCCCCCAACGTGATGTTCCCCCAGCGCCGTCTGCTGCAGCCCCCCCCCGTGATGTACCCCCAGCGCCGTCTGCTGCAGCCCCCGCGTGATGTTCCCCCAGCGCCGTCTGCTGCACACCCCGCGTGATGTTCCCTCAGCGCCGTCTGCTGCAGCCCCCGCCGTGATGTTCCCTCAGCGCCGTCTGCTGCAGCCTCCGCCGTGATGTTCCCCCAGCGCCATCTGCTGAAGCCCCCAACGTGATGTTCCACCAGAGACATATGCTGAAGCCCCCACCGTGATGTTCCCCCAGAGACATCTGCTGCAGCCCCCGCCGTGATGTTCCCCCAGAGACATATGCTGAAGCCCCCACCGTATGTCCCTCGCGCCGCTGCTGCGCCCCCACTGTGATTTTCCCCCCCCGTCCCGTCTGCTGCAGCCCCCACCGGTTTTCCCCCAGCCCACGCTAAAGCCCCCACCGTGATTTCCCCCCAAGGACATCTTGCACCCCCCCCGCCGTGATTTTCCCCCCAAGACTATGCGAAGCCCCCCCCGTGATGTTCCCTCAGCCCCGCTGCGCAGCCCCCACTGGGATTTTCCCCCCCGTGCCGTCTGTGCAGCCTCCCCGTGTTTTTCCCCCCAGCGCCATCTGCTGAACCCCCCGCCGTGATTTTCCCCCCAGGACAGCTGCGCAGCCCCCCCCCGTATTTCCCCCAAAAATTGCTGAAGCCCCCCCGGAGTTCCCCCACGCTGTTGCTGCGGGCCCCCCCGTATGTCCCCCCCAGCGCCTTTGGGCGGCCCCCCCGTATGTTCCCCCAGCCCGTCTGTGCACCCCCCCCGGTGATTTTTCCCTCAGCGCCGTTGCTGCCCCCCGCCGTGAGTTCCCTCGCGCCGTCTGCTGCAGCCTCCACCGTGATGTTCCCCCAGCGCCATCTGCTGAAGCCCCCACCGTGATGTTCCCCCAGAGACATCTGCTGCAGCCCCCACCGTGATGTTCCCCCAGAGACATCTGCTGCAGCCCCCGCCGTGATGTTCCCCCAGAGACATATGCTGAAGCCCCCACCGTGATGTTCCCTCAGCGCCGTCTGCTGCAGCCCCCCCCGCGATGTGCCCCCCCCGTGCCGTCTGCTGCAGCCTCCACCGTGATGTTCCCCCAGCGCCATCTGCTGAAGCCCCCGCCGTGATGTTCCCCCAGAGACATCTGCTGCAGCCCCCGGGGGTTTTTTTCCCCCAGAGACAATGCGAAGCCCCCCCCCGTGTTGTTCCCCCAGAACATCTGCTGCGCCCCCCCCCGGGATTTTCCCCCAGAGACATATGCGAAGCCCCCACCGTTTTTTTCCTCGCCCGTCTGTGCAGCCCCCACTGTGTTTTTCCCCCCCCGTGCCGTCTGCTGCAGCCTCCACCGTGATGTTCCCCCAGCGCCATCTGCTGAAGCCCCCACCGTGATTTCCCCAGAGAAGCTGCTCAGCCCCCCCCCGTGATTTTTCCCCAGAGACATATGTAAAGCCCCCCCGTGATTTCCCCCCAGGCAGTCTGCTGCACCCCCACTGTGATTTTTCCCCAGGCCGTCTGCGCACCCCGTATGTTCCCCCAGCGCCGTCTGCTGACCCCCGCGTGATTTCCCCACGCCTTTCTGCTGCAGCCCCCGCGTGTTTTTCCCCACGCCGTTGCTGCAGCCCCCGCCGTGAGTTCCCCCCGCCGTCTGCTGCAGCCCCCGCCGTGATGTTCCCCCCCCGTGCCGCCTGCTGCAGCCCCCACCCTGTTGTCCCCCCCCCCCCCCGTGCCGTCTGCTGCAGCCTCCACCGTGATGTTCCCCCAGCGCCATCTGCTGAAGCCCCAACATGATGTTCCACCAGAGACATATGCTGAAGCCCCCCCCGGATTTCCCCCGCCCCGTCCGCCCAGCCCCCGCCGTGATGTTCCCCCAGCGCCGTCCCCCGCGGCCCCCGCCGCGATGTTCCCCCAGCGCCGTCTGCTGCGGCCCCCAATGTGATGTTCCCCAAGTGTCTGCTGCAGCCCTACTGTATTTTCCCCAGTGCCGTCTGCTACCCCCCCCGCCGTGATGTTCCCCAGAGCCGTCTGCTGCGCCCCCGCCTGATTTCCCCTAGAGCCTCTGCTGCGCCCCCAACGTGATGTTCCCCCAGTGCGTTGCGCGGGCCCCAACGTGATTTTCCCCCCCAGTGCCGTTGCTCGCCCCAACTGATGTTCCCCCCAGTCCGCTGCGCAGCCCTGCTGCGATATTCCCCCGGCTCCCCTCTGCAGCCCCCCCCCAAAGATATTTCCCCAGGCCGTCTACGCAGCCCCCAACATGATTTTCCCCCCGACCGTCTAGCAGCCCCCAACGTGATTTCCCCTATCCATTGGGGGCCCCCCCCACCGTGATTTTCCCCCAAGCCGTCCCACAGCCCCAAAAAAAGGGATATTCTCATCATCCCCTGCAACTGCGGTGTTTTTGGGATGATGCCTTTTATGTATTATGGCCTCCAGAGAGTTCAATGTTGGTCTCTTCTGACCGGACTAAATTCTTGCAGGATTAAAATGTTGCTAAGCAAAGTTTAAACATGCTTGAACCTGGTTTTTATTCATCAATGACATGGCGAGTACAGGCCACGGCGGGGAGCGTGGATGTAGGCTACAGCGGAGGAGCCCACATGCAAGCCATGGAGGGGGAGCTCACATGCAAGCTACAGCGGGGGAGAACCTCTAGGCCACGAAGGAGGAGCCCGCATGCAGGCCACGGAGGGGAGCGCATTACTAATTGTTGCCCCTTCTTTTTGCTGTAGCCCCCCGGGTGTACTTGGCTTTTAGCAACTCTTCTGAAATTTTGCGGGGCCCTGGGTGGCCGGTTTGTGGTGAAATGTGTTCTTTTTTTGTCAAAAGGCTCACTGGAACCATCAGTGGTTTAGAAACTCTTCTGTAATCAACGCCCTCAGTATGTTTTGGAGCAATAAGGTTTTAAAAGTCTTGAGACAGCTCACTGGTTTTACCCATCATGAGAGGTCTTGGTAATGAGACACCTTTTTCTAGGCCATCATTTGTACCGCGATAAAGTTATCACGGGGGGGGCCGTCCAGGGTTATTTCGGGGACGGTTTCAGCCGTTTTTGCGCGCTGT
>JAODAL010058668.1:0-21953 GCA_025379985.1 Phyllomedusa bahiana | reverse complement strand
AGAGAAAAAGGCCCCACAGAAAAACAGGCCCCCCAAGCAAAACTAGGCCCCCCACGAAAATAGACAGACCCCAGAAAAAATCAGAGGCCCCCCACAGCAAATTCAGAGCGGCCCACGAAAAAACTCGGGGGGGGGGCCAAAGCAAAATCAGAGCAGCCCCAGCAAAACTAGACCCCCCCCACGCAAAATCAGAGGGGGGGCCCACAGCAAAATCAGGACCCCCACAGCAAAATCAGGCGCCACAGCAAACTCAGGGCCCACAGCAAAATCAAAAAGGCCCCCAAGAAAAACTCAGAGCCCCCCCAAGAAAATTTCAGAGCACCCAAAAAAATCAGAGACCCCCACGAAAAAACTCAGAGAGCCACAGAAAATTAGAGCAGCCCCCAGCAAACTCAGGCGCCAAGAAAACCAGACGGCCCCACAGCAAAACTTAAAGGGCCCCAGAAAAATAGGCGCCCCAGCAAAACTCGGCGCCCCACGCAAAACTCAGAGGGGGGGCCAGCAAACTCAGACAGCCCAAGCAAAACTAGGGGGGCCACAGCAAAACTCGGGGGGGCCCACAGCAAATTTCAGACGGCCCCCAGCAAATCAAAAGGGGCCACAGCAAAATAGGCGCCCACAGAAAACTAAGCAGCCCCACGCAAAATCAGAGCGCCCCCAGAAAAAACTCGAGCGCCCACAGAAAAAATCAGGCGGGGCCCAGCAAAAAGACGGCCCCACAGCAAAACTCAGAGGGCCAACGCAAAATCAGGCGGCCCACAGCAAAACTCAGGGGGGGCCCCACGAAAAATCAGAGCGCCCCACAGAAAAACTAGAGCCCCCCACAGAAAAAATCGAGCGCCCACAGCAAAAATAAAGGCGGGGCCCAGAAAAAACCAAAACGGCCCAAGCAAACCGGGGGCAACAGCAAAACTCAGAGCGCCCCAGAAAAAATCGGCCCCCCCACAGCAAAATGGGCGCCCCAGCAAATAGAGCGCCACGAAAAAACTAGAGGGGGGAAGCAAAACTGGGGCCCCCACAGCAAAACCAGAGCGGCCCACAGCAAAACTCAGGCCCCCCACGAAAAAACCAAAAACCCCACACAAAAAAAAGAACAAAATAAACAAAAATAACCCCCAAAAAAAAAAAAGGGGGGGCCCAAAGAAAAAAAAAAGGGACAGAAAAAAAACCCCCAAAAAAACAAAAAAAAAAATGAAAAAAAAAAAAACCCCCCCAAAAAAAAAACCACACCAAAAAAAGGGGAAAAAAATAAAAGAAAAAAAAAAAACCCAAAAACCCCAACCAAAATCAGAGAGCCCACAGCAAAACTGAGAGCGCCCCACAGAAATTCCAGGCAGCCCACGAAAAAAATCGAGCAGCCCCACAGCAAAACGCAGAGCGGCTCCACAGCAAAACTCAGAACAGACACACAGCAAAACTCAGAGCAGCCCCACGCAAAACTCAGAGCCCCCCACAGCAAAAACTCGGCAGCCCACAGCAAACTCAGAGCCCCCCAAGCAAAACTCGAGCGGCCCCCACAGCAAAATAGGGGGGGGGCCCCACAGGAAAACTCAGAGCAGGGCCACAGCAAAACTCAGAGCAGCCCCACAGCAAAACTCAGAGCGGACCCCACAGCAAAACTAAGAGCAGCCCCAAAGAAAAAATAAGAGAAAACGCAAAACTAGAGCGGCCCCACAGAAAATCAGAGGGGCCCCCATGCAAAATCGAGGGGCCCCCACGCAAAACAGGCAGCCCCCAGAGAAAAAATCAGAGCGGCCCAAGAAAAATAGGCGGGGACACACAGAAAAAATAGAGGGGCCCCACACCCAAAATCGGCCCCCCACAAAAAAATCAGGGGGCCCACAGCAAAATCAGGGGCCCCCAAGAAAAAAATCGAGGGCCCCCACAGCAAAATCAGAGGGGCCCCCAAGCAAAACTCAGGGGCCCCACAGCAAAATCGAGCTGCCCCCAGAAAAAATCAGAGTGCCCACAGCAAAACTAGAGCCCCCCACAGCAAATTCAGGCACCCCCACGAAAAATCAGAGCAGCCCACGCAAAATCAGAGCAGCCCCCCAGCAAAATCTCAGAGCCCCCCAGAGCAAAACTCAGGGGGCCCCAAGCAAAATCAGGAGACCCCAAGCAAAACTCAGAGCGGCCCCAAAGCAAAACTCAGAGCGGCCCACAGCAAAACTCAGAGCAGCCCCCGCAAACTCAGAGCGCCCCAAGCAAATCTCAGAGCACCCCCCACAGCAAAACTCGAGGGGCCCCACGCAAAATAGAAGCCCCACGCAAAATCGAGCGGGCCCCACAGCAAAACTCAGAGGAGCACACAGAAAAAACCTCAGAGCGGCCCACAGCAATCTCGAGGGCCCACAGCAATATCAGAGCGGCCCACAGCAAAATCAGAGCGCCCACGCAAAACAGAGCGGCCCAAGCATATTGAGCGGGGCCACAGCAAAACTCAGAGCAGCCCCACAACAAAATAGCAGCCCCACAGCAAATCTCAGAGCAGCCCCACAGCAAAACTCAGAGCACCCCCCCACAGCAAAACTCAGAGCAACCCAACAGCAAAATCAGGGGGGGCCCCACAGAAAAAACAGGCACCCCAAGCAAAACTCAGAGCAGCCCCACAGCAAAACTCAGAGCAGCCCCAGAGCAAAATAGAGGGGGACCACAAAAAATAGAGAGACAACAGCAAAAACTCGAGCGGCCCACAGCAAAATCAGAGCGCCCCACAGCAAAATCAGGGGGGGCCACAGAAAAAACTCAGAGCAGCCCACAGCAAAATCAGGCCCCCCACAGCAAAACTCAGAGCAGCCCCACAGCAAAACTCAGAGCGGCCCCACAGCAAAACTCAGAGCAGCCCCACAGCAAAACTCAGAGCAGCCCCACAGCAAAACTCAGAGCAGCCCCACAGCAAAACTCAGAGCGGACCCCAAAGATCAAGCGGCCCCAGAAAAAATCAGAGCGGCTCCCAGCAAAATGAGGCGGCCCCACAGAAAAAACTGAGAGGGACACCACAGAAAACCAGAGCAGCCACAGCAAAATGGGCGGACCCACAGCAAAACTCAGGCACCCCCACGCGAATCGAGCAGACCACAGCAAACTCAGAGCAGCCCCACAGAAAAACTCAGAGCGGCCCCACAACAAAACTAAGAGCGGCCCAAGCAAAACTCAGGCGGACACACTGCAAACTCGAGGGGCCCCCACAGCAAATCAGAGCCCCCCAAGCAATCCCAGGCGGGACCCACAGCAAAACTCAGAGCGGCCCCACAGCAAAACTCAGAGCGGCCCCACAGCAAAACTCAGAGCAGCCCCACAGCAAAACTCAGAGCGGCCCCACAGCAAAACTCAGAGCGGCCCCACAGCAAAACTCAGAGCAGCCCCACAGCAAAACTCAGAGCGGACCCCAAAAAAAATAGAGCGGCCCCCAGAAAACTCAGGCGGCCCCCGCAAAAAACTCAGAGCGGCCCCACAGCAAAATAGAGGGGGGCCCAGCAAAACTCGAGCAGGGCCCTTCGTTTTTTGTATAAATCCCCCCCTGCAGTCACTTCCCCCCCATATAGTTTTGTCTTCCCAAGGGTGGATAGGATCTTCCAGGAAGACACTGGAAATGTCCTACCTTGGTTGGAAGAGCAAGACCAAGACTTCCAGTACTACTCTAGCCCCTAATTTCCCAGACCCCCTGACCCTGTGGGGGGCCCCTGGTGGTGGTGCTGGTTATGGCCCCTCAGCGTGTGGGACCCCCTGGAGGGTGGTGTTGGTCTTGGCCTCGGCAGCTGGGGACCCCCTGGTGGTGGTTTTTGGGCTCATGGCCCCCCAGCGCTGGGGGCCCCCCTGGTGGTGGTGTTGGATTAGGGCTCCCCCAGAAAGTGGGGGGCCCCCTGGTGGTGGTGTTGGCTCTTGGCCCTTCCGCGGTAGGGCCCCCTGGTGGTGGTTTTTTTTAATGGAGCCCCAGCGTGTGGGGCCCTGGATGGTGGTGATGGCTCTATGGACCCTCGAGCAGCTGTGGGAGCCCCTGGATGGTGGTGTTGGCTCTATGGCCCCTCCAGCAGCTGTGGGGCCCCTGGATGGTGGTGTTGGCTCTATGGCACCTCCAGCAGCTGTGGGGCCCCTGGATGGTGGTGTTGGCTCTATGGCCCCTCCAGCAGCTGTGGGACCCCTGGATGGTGGTGTTGGCTCTATGGCTCCTCCAGCAGCTGTGGGAGCCTCTGGATGGTGGTGTTGGCTCTATGGCTCCTCCAGCAGCTGTAGGATGCAGTTGGCTCCAGATACCTGTGACAACCTACCTGGACCTTATTGAGTCACTCCCTGCCCATATAGCTGTTGTCGGGGCTGCAAATGGCAGTCACTCCAGATTTTAGCTGCTGGTCATAACAATGTGACTCGGCTGTGTATAAAGATTATACATCCTCTAATTTGGCAGCTGTTCCGGATTATCAGAACTCTGCTCTTCTAGTTGTGAGAAGTTCGCCGCAGCCGTCAACTAAGCGCTATTACCAAAGGGAGAGAGAGAGATGAATTGGAGAAGTGTGGTGACGCATGGACGAGAGGGGAAAAAAAAAAAGATTATGCAAAAGAGGCAAAGGATTTAGGAAATGTTGCATGGCATTATTGTGAACGCAGCCAGAAAATCACAATTTTCAGAGGTCTTGGGATTTACAGTTTAATCACAGGTAGTTGATAAGCCTTTGTCATAAAATGATTGTAATTACTCTCCCGCACTTTGTCTTACGACTTCCCATAAAGTTTATCTCTCGTAAAAAAGAAAAGGACATTTCACTTAATTGAGATCCCGAGCAGGGAGCAAACACATATTGCAGGTTTCTGGTGCGTTACCCCCATGGCGGCCGCCACGTCCCAACCTCGCTCCGTCTCCAGGTCTCATCGTCATCTGATTCCTGAGTCTAATTTACCTCCGCGACAGGAAAAAAAGTGAATCAAAGCCGAAGCGACGTCTTTATCACCTATAAAACAAGTCCCGTCATGACGAGCTGCAGTGCGTCCCGCGGCCGCGCAAATCTGCCCTGAAGTCACTGTTTTTTATTTTAATTGCATTAATGACGCCGCGCTGGAACAAGACAGGTCCTGGGAAACCTGGTCATAAAAATAAGGACGCGTCTTGGCCGGGAGACAAAGTATCTTTGGGATGTGACTTCGCACCAAGGAGAAAGGAGTCGTGCCTCCAGCAAGTAGGACGAAGACGGGGGCATGATGAGAGGGGGGTGGAGGGCGTCACGCTCCTATACAGGGGTATAACTCGAATATATAGGGCCTCATAGCAAAATGAGACTGGGCTCCCAACACCTAGGGCAACATGTATGAACGGGGCTGCAACAGAAGAAATGATGAGGTGATACAGCAATTGGACGGAAGAACCCCAGTGTTTAAAATGCAAATCACAGCTGACGCATTTCGGGTGCCGATGCACCTTTACTCATAGCATGAAAGGGGCTGCAACAGAAGAAACCTACAGAAATCGGACGGAAGAACCCCAGTGTTTAAGATGTGTAGGCTTTAATGAGACAAAGAAAAAAGTCAGCATCCTCCAAACATGGCAAATCACAGCTGACGCGTTTCGGGTGCCGATGCACCCTAACTCATAGCGTGAATGGGGCTGCAATAGAAGAAACCTACAGCAATTGGATGGAAGAACCCCTGTGTTTAAAATGTGTAGGCTTTATTGAGACAAATTAAAAAGTCAGCATCCTCCAAACAAGGCATATCACAGCTGACGCGTTTGGGGTGACGATGCACCCTTACTCATAGCATGAATGGGGCTGCAATAAAAGAAACCTACAGCAATCGGATGGAAGAACCCCAGTGTTTAAAATGTGTAGGCTTTATTGAGACAAATTAAAAAGTCAGCATCCTCCAAACAAGGCAAATCACAGCTAACGCGTTTTGGGTGCCGATGCACCCTTACTCATAGCAGCTCATAGCATGAATGGAGCTGCTCCAGTATTCTGGGTTGTTTTTAGCTCAAAAACTGGCGCAGCCCCGTTCTCTAGATTTATAATCAGGCGCACTCCAAATTTAGGCGCATTACTTGGCGCCCGCGGCACTGTAACATGCCTCAGATAGGGGGCGTTCTGGAGGAGTCGCACCATAACCATACGATTCTACACATTTATGACGGGAGGATGGCAAAACTGGTCGAATTACTGATGGAGCAGTGATGAAGAACAAAAAAAACGGACCCGGCGCTCGTTTCAAGGAAGAAAAACCTTCGTAATAAACAGGGATAGAATATAATAAAGGCTTTTATTCCATTTAAAAAAATCGATGAAAAAGTGTTAACCTTTACATCAAATGTGACACATTGATAACGCGTTAGATGAAAAAGTGCTACATCTTACTGCTGGAACAGGTAGACCAAGTTACAAAGGGTTTACCTGAGCCTGATTTGTCATTTTGGAGCTAGAAAGCGCTAAATCTATGACCCGCAGTAGAACAGATTCATAGATTCTGGCACATTCTATACTACTAATGCGTGCAATAAAATTGCCGTCTGTGCGCCAAAATACACACATGTTACCCCTAATGTCAGAAGACAGAAACAGCAGCAAAAGTAACAATCATTAACACACCAGCTTCCGATCCAACAGTTTCCATTGAAGCTAATTGACACTTTATTGAAGACATATTTAAAAAAAAATTACCCAGAAATTGGTTGGTGACATAATGGAACAGCTACTAATAGTCTAAGACGCTGACGCGTTTCAGACAGAGTGTTCCGTGATAGACTTTCTTTCATGCTACAATTAAAGGGGTTTTCTCACAACAAAGATTAGATTTCAACATAAAGGAACAGATAAATGAAGACTTTTTCTAAATACATTGGTCAATAGATTTGACTTTAGTCATGAGATAAGAGCATTTTTTATGTGATCTGAAGTGTACATAGGTTTCTATGGTTACCTGCATACCAGATGGATGTCTGTTGTCTGATTAGCAAAGAGCAGGTATTGAAGCTCAGTCACCTGAACTGCCATACCAGGCACAACCACTACAAAGCAAAGGCGCTGTGTCTGATATTGAAGCTCAGTCACGTGAACTGCAGTACCAGGCACAACCACTACAAAGCAAAGGCGCTGTGTCTGCTATTGAAGCTCAGTCACGTGAACTGCAGTACCAGGCACAACCACTACAAAGCAAAGGCGCTGTGTCTGCTATTGAGCTCTGCATGACTGCAGTACTCACAACCTACAAGCAAGCGCTGTGTCGCTATGAAGCTCAGTCACGTGAACTGCAGTAAGGCACAACCACTACAAAGCAAAGGCGCTGTGGTCTAATATTGAAGCTCAGTCACGTGAACTGCAGTACCAGGCACAACCACTACAAAGCAAAGGCGCTGTGTCTGATATTGAAGCTCTGCCACATGAACTGCAGTACCAGTCACAACCACTACAAAGCAAAGGCGCTGTGTCTGCTATTGAAGCTCAGTCACGTGAACTGCAGTACCAGGCACAACCACTACAAAGCAAAGGCGCTGTGTCTGATATTGAGGCTCTGCCACATGAACTGCAGTACCAGCCACAACCACTACACATCAAATGGCATTGTGGTACTGCTGTATGGGGCCCAGGCTGAAATGTAAAACAAAGGGGCTTTCTGGTAGCACTCCCCTTTGTTTAAAAAGTTTGGTACAAAGAACAGGCCACACTCACTTTGGGGCCGACACTCCCATTTGGGTCGACACTCACACCCATGATTTACTGCGGATGGTCTGCAGAATAATCGGCAGCATCATTGGTCGCCTTTGACTCCCGTCCCTGTGTGAGGGAGGGCTCTAATGCGGCTCAGCAAGAAGAAGGGCCCTAGCACGGCCCGGTAAAAAAAAGAGCCTGGTGAGAGAGAGGATCCATTCAATTTTATGGTAACACACTCATTCCTCTGCAACCGCCACCCTCCTCATTCTGTATCACAGTCAGCTCATGTTGGTCTACCTGCCCTCAATCCTCCTTCCTTGTACATTGTAAGGATACATTCACACACCATAATTTAGGCCTCACCCTGCGCCTGATTAGAGGCCTATTTTGAATTGAATAAAGTGTGAAGAGTATTTTGCGCTGTTTATGCGCCAAAAACACGCTCCACCATTTCTATGTAATTTTATTTGTGTAAACGCCTCAAGAATTGACAAGACACTTACATTTCCGCAAATGAAATGGTTCCAAAATCCGCGTAGCAAATACGCTGGTAAAATACATGTTGTGTGAATGATGCCGCGTATTTCATGTTGGAATCAATGAGACCTGCATTGAACAATGGGCAAAATATGCCCCAAAACATTTAAACTTATGCCATGTGAACATCCGCTAAGCCTTCATGGGCAGGGTCCCCTCTACTCTGCAACAGTCATTTAGTGTTATGTATGTACATAGTTACATAGTTAGTACGGTTGAAAAAGACACGTGTCCATCAAGTTCAACCAAGGGTGAGGAAAATGGGGGTGAAGGGAGGGAGACCAGGAGTTCAAGCCCAGTTTCCCCACTGGTTAATGCACTGAAACCCACAAGACAAGAACCAATCTGCTCCAGGGGAGACCCCCATCTCTGACCCCAGAGCCGCCACCAGCCAGGATCCAGAATTTGACATGGCTACGTACGCATTAATATTCTTTACTTTCAGGTAGGTATCTAAGCCCTTCTTGAAACCCTCACCTGTTCCTGCTGTGACCAGCTCCTCAGGCAGCTATTCCACAGATTCACAGCTCTTACAGTGAAGAATACCCTTCACCTCTGGAAATTGAATCCTTTTCTCTCTAGCTGAAGGGAATGTCCCCTTTGTCTTTTGAGGAGGCTTCACTTGAAATAATTTTACCCCATACTTTTTGTAGGGACCATTTATATATTTATATAAATTAATCATGTCCCCCCAAAGCCGTCTTTTCTCAAGACTAAATAAATTCAATTCTACTAACCTCTCCTCATAACTAAGATGCTCCATTCCCCTTATAAGTTTGGTTGCTCGTCTTTGCACTCTCTCTAGCTCCATTACATCTCTTCTATAAACTGGAGCCCAGAACTGAACAGCATATTCTAAGTGAGGTCACACCAATGCTTTGTACAGCGGTAGAATTACATCCTTGTCCCGCGAGTCCCGGCCTCTTTTAATACACGCCAATATCTTACTTGCCCTAGAGGCAGCTGATTGACTTTGTGCTGTTCTGTAGTCTATGATCTACAAGAACGCCAAGATCAGTGTTTCTCAACTCCAGTCCTCAGGACCCACCTACAGGTCATGTTTTCTGGCTCCCTTAGTATTGCACAGGTGATATAATAATGGTCAGTGCATTCTGTGGGAGATCCTGAAAACATGACCTGTTGGTGGGTCCTGAGGACTGGAGTTGAGAAACACTGGCCCAGATCTTTCTCAATAAGCGATTCTCCAAGTTCTTCTTCGACTATACAAAGTCCTGGAATTATTATTAATTATAATAATAATAAGTGGGCACATGAAGTTGTAGTCAAAGTCCCTGGACACCGCTTTATTTCATGAACTATCTGAATCCCCCAGCAAGTAATGGGTGAGAGGGCTTATCTTTTAGGCCAGGGGTTTGCAACGTTGGGCTCTCCAGCTGTTGGGAAACTTCATCTCCCATCATGCCCACAGATTCTATAAATGCATGATGGGAGTTGTAGTTTCCCAACAGCTGGAGGGCCACATGTTGCAGACCACTGTTTTAGGCTATATCCAGACCATAGCTGCCATCAAGGATCAAGGGCATGTTTCTCCAGTGGGAAGGCGGGCATTGAGCAGATCAGAGAAGACCACAAATGTCTCAGAAGTCAGATTTGTACATCGTGCAAACACTTTAGCAACACTTTAGCAAAATGGGCTGAACTGGATGGAGGTCTTGTCTTTTTCCGGCCTTACAAACTATGTAACACGCGGCCGCTCTATTGACAGCGTTCAAAATAAGCTCCATTAGCCACTGCTTAGCGAACAGAACCCTGGAGCAGGAAATATTACAGATTGTAAATAATTAAGCATAAAATTCTGTTTTTACTGAAGTCTCCCTGTTAATTTCACCTCATTATTAGAGTTGCCCGGTTGGTTCAAGTCAATTCTTTTTCGTTAAGCCGCCGTGACTTCGTCAAGAAAATCATTAGTCTCACAGTATCACAGAGAAGATAATATCTGACAGAGGTTAAAATGGCGTTTACGGTGTAGAAAGGGGTCGTCAAGGAATGCACGGAAAAAAATTAATTTCTATCTCCTCCGAGATAAAGTAAAAAGTAAGGGAACAAGTTGAACTACTGAATACTGCGTCTATTTATTCCTCCATAGAAGAGAAAATTCTACAGCGTCTGCCAATTAACATTAAAAAAATGCATGGCTACTTTGTAACAGAAACAGCGCCACACCTGTCCATGGGTTGTATCTGGTATTGCAACTCAGCTCCATTGAAGTGAATGGCACTGCACTGGGGCTGGAGATAAGAAGAAGGAAGATTGACAAAGCACAGTAAAGGATCCTGGGACTTGTAGTTTTACAGGGTCAAGGGAAACAACGTTTACAGAGAAAATGCTGCTGCTCGGCAACAGAGGAGGGAGGTGACAGGAAGCGCACCAATTGCATAGAAAACATTATGGGGAGGTGATTGAAGACTCAGACCAGCCATTTGAGATTTTTTTTTTTTAATCATTAGATAACCCCATTACTCTTAGGGGACTTTCACACAGTGCAGTTTTGGTGCAGTTTTAACTGCGCTCCACTTAAACTGCCTTTACTACCAGCAAGCTTCTTTCAATTGTCCAAATTGTTGGGAAAGAAGCTTGCTGGTAATAAAGGCAGTTTAATTGGAGCGCAGTTAAATCTGCACCAAAACTGCACTGTGTGAAAGCTCCATTACAGTATTAAGTGACGCTAAATAGGTGAGGAGTTAGTAACCTCAGGTGTATGGATTGATAATTAGTGTTTCTCAAATAGGTCCCTGTCTGGTTCAACAATAGTTTGATGTAACTTCCCATGATTTTCCCTCTAACCCCAATATACCTAATCTTAATTCGAACCCTAAACATACTCCTAACCCATAGCTAGGATCAAGAGATGTTGAATTCCTCAAGGCACGTAGAATGTAGTGATGCATTTTTGGGCGACATGTCAGTTTTAAGGTGCGTTAAATGAGTGTATAGTGCACCTGAATGAATGAACCTGTCAAAAATTTGGCAACTGGTCTACCCTGCTTAGTGTAATTGATGCACCTAATCTAGACGCATAACAAAATGTAGGCTCATACCATATCATTGCTAGCATAGTCGGTGCATCTATTTTAGGCGCATTCAAATGTGATGGTGTACAATAGTTCATTTATATAGAGAATAGGGCGTCAACAGTTTTTCTATGCAAAATTCACCCAAAAATGAGACATGTCGCTCTTTTTGTTTTCGGAAGAACTGTGGTGAAAGTTTCTCCCTCTGACCCATAAAGGGGTTGGGTTGTCTCCTTTCAGACCTTGATTGCATATTGCTAGGAATCAACTGCACAGAAGTGCTCCAAGAATTAACTTTACTGGTGGGCCCCAAGAATGATCTCCACTGTGGGCCCCCAAGAAACAATACTACTGGTGGGCCCCAGAAACAGTGTGGTGGTGGGTCCCAAAACTCAACTCCACTGGTGGATCCCAAGAATCAACTCCACTAGTGGAGCCCAAAACTCAACTCCACTGGTGGGTCCCAAGAATAAACTCCACTGGTGGGCCCCAAGAATCAACTTCACTGGTGGCCCCAAGAATCAACTCCACTGGTAGGTCCCAGGAATCAACTCCACTGGTGGGTTCCAAGAATCACCTCCACTGGTGGGCTCCAAGAATCAACCCCACTGGTGGGTCCCAAAAATCAACTTCACCGGTGGCCCCAAGAATCAATGCCACTGGTAGACCCAAGAATCAACTACCCTGGTGAACTCCAAGAATCAACTCCACTTGTGGCCCCAAGAATCAACTCCACTGGTGGCCCCAGGAATCAACTCCACTGGTGGGCTCCAAGACTCAACTCCACTGGTGGACCCCACTCCACTGGTGGACCCAAAGAATCAACTCCACTGCGGGGCCCTAAGAATCAACTCCACTGGTGGCCCCAAGAATCAACTTCCTGAGTGGGCCCCAATAAATCAACTCGATTGGTGGGCCCCAAGAATCATCTGCACTGGTGGGATCTAAGAATGGGCTCCACTGGTGGGCTCCAGTCACCCTTCTCCAACACTGCACACAATAGTCAGGCATACAAGGACTTCTGCTGGGTTTATACTCCTAGTTCTTTAGTGCATCAGGTCAGGAACATATTTTTTGTTGCTTTATTAAAAAACAAAGAAATAAAAATAACCTAATATAATATAATATAATAGTCCTCGGTATTCAAAAGAGTTGATAATGGAAAAAGTCCGGGAGAATGATGATGTGAGCCTGGATCCGCGGCACTGCCTGCACCTCTCATCTCGGAGGTCACCGTGTGGTGTCTCTTCCGCGCTGCCTTAATAGGACAGATGAGACGCCGCGCACGGCCTCCTCTCTAATGTCTTTCGGTGAAGGATGGAGGCCCCTCTCGCGGGCAGCTCTTCGCCTCTCGCTCAAGCCTCCAATGAGGACAAATCACCTCACCAGCTCTGTAGTCATGTTCGGGAGACCCGGCGGCGCCGCGTGAAGGAGTTGGGAATGATAAAGAGGCCGCAGTTTTCCAAACGACTTCTATAACACACACCTGATGCCTGCCAGGCTTCATAATGCGGGGGCACGACGGCAATTACTTTACTGGGAGCATGAAAAACACAAGCGGGGGGGGGGGGGGTAACTGTTTAATGGCTGGAAGCGAGGGCAAACCAGGGCTCCGGCAGCCCAAGGGTTACCACTGTCTATGGAAGATACAGAGAGAGCGGCCGAGCCCTCGCATTGTTCTGCCGCCGTCTCTCGTTTACAAAAAACATTAACTTTCGCTGAAATGAGCGTAATTTACTATTTGTGGAGCAAAATAAAAAGCAATTATCATCCCAACCAGCGACGCTTTATTCCGTATTATAGAAACCCACAGTGCGACGGCAGATTAGGAGATAATGATGTTAAACAGCACCGAGACTGATGTGAAATTAATAAAAAAACTCCGGCGTCTGCATAACTTTGTTTTTATTTTATTTTTTACAAGGCGGCGAAGGAAAACACGGCAGATCTCATCGAGCCATGGGGGAAAGATCAGCCGCCTCCGATCATACCTATAATGTAGCATCTTCTCCAACATAAGGGGTATTATAGTAGTTATATTCTTGTACATAGGGGCAGTATTATAGTAGTTATATTCTTGTACATAGGAGCAGTATTATAGTAGTTATATTCTTGTACATAGGGGCAGTATTATAGTAGTTGTATTCTTGTACATAGGAGCAGTATTATAGTAGTTATATTCTTGTACATAGGGGCAGTATTATAGTAGTTATATTCTTGTACATAGGGCAGTATTATAGTATTAGTACTACAGTATAGTATATTCTTGTACATAGGGGGCAGTATTATAGTAGTTATATTCTTGTACATGGGAGCAGTATTATAGTAGTTATATTCTTGTACATAGGGGGCAGTATTATAGTAGTTATATTCTTGTACATAGGAGGCAGTATTATAGTAGTTATATTCTTGTACATAGGGGGCAGTATTATAGTAGTTATATTCTTGTACATAGGGGGAGTATTATAGTAGTTATATTCTTGTACATAGGGGGCAGTATTATAGTAGTTATATTTCTGTACATAGGGGCAGTATTATAGTAGTTATATTCTTGTACATAGGGGCAGTATTATAGTAGTTATATTCTTGTACATAGGGAGCAGTATTATAGTAGTTATATTCTTGTACATAGGGAGCAGTATTATAGTAGTTATATTCTTGTACATAGCGGCAGTATTATAGTAGTTATATTCTTGTACATAGGTGCAGTATTATAGTAGTTATATTCTTGTACATAGCGGCAGTATTATAGTAGTCATATTCTTGTACATATGTGCAGTATTATAGTAGTTATATTCTTGTACATAGGGGCAGTATTATAGTAGTTATATTCTTGTACATAGGAGACAGTATTATAGTAGCTATATTCTTGTACATAAGAAGCAGTATTATAGTAGTTATATTCTTGTACATAGGAGGCAGTATTATAGTAGTCATATTCTTGTACATAGGGGCAGTATTATAGTAGTCATATTCTTGTACATAGGGGCAGCATTATAGTAGTCATATTCTTGTACATAGGTGCAGTATTATAGTAGTTATATTCTTGTACATAGCGGCAGTATTATAGTAGTCATATTCTTGTACATATGTGCAGTATTATAGTAGTTATATTCTTGTACATAGGAGGCAGTGTTATAGTAGTCATATTCTTGTACATAGGGGCAGAATTATAGTAGTTATATTCTTGTACATAGGGGCAGTGTTATAGTAGTCATATTCTTGTACATATGTGCAGTATTATATTAGTTATATTCTTGTACATAGGGGCAGTATTATAGTAGTTATATTCTCGTACATAGGGAGCAGTATTATAGTAGCTATAGTCTTGTACATAGGGGGCAGTATTATAGTATTTATATTCTTGTACATAGGGGCAGTATTATAGTAGTTATATTCTTGTACATAGAGAGCAGTATTATAGTAGTTATATTCTTGTACATAGGGGCAGTATTATAGTAGTTATATTCTAGTACATAGGGACAGTATTATAGTAGTTATATTCTTGTACATAGGGAAGTATTATAGTAGTTATATTCTTGTACATAGGGACAGTATTATAGTAGTTATATTCTTGTACATAGGGGCAGTATTATAGTAGTTATATTCTTGTACATAGGAGCAGTATTATAGTAGTTATATTCTTGTACATAGGAGGCAGTATTATAGTAGTTATATTCCTGTACATAGGAGCAGTATTATAGTAGTTATATTCTTGTACATAGGAGGCAGTATTATAGTAGTTATATTCTTGTACATAGGAGGCAGTATTATAGTAGTTATATTCTTGTACATAGGAGCAGTATTATAGTAGTTATATTCTTGTACATAGAGAGCAGTATTATAGTAGTTATATTCTTGTACATAGGGGCAGTATTATAGTAGTTATATTCTTGTACATAGGGACAGTATTATAGTAGTTATATTCTTGTACATAGGGGCAGTATTATAGTAGTTATATTCTTGTACATAGGGACAGTATTATAGTAGTTATATTCTTGAACATAGGGGCAGTATTATAGTAGATATATTCTTGTACATAGGAGCAGTATTATAGTAGTTATATTCTTGTACATAGGAGGCAGTATTATAGTAGTTATATTCCTGTACATAGGAGCAGTATTATAGTAGTTATATTCTTGTACATAGGAGGCAGTATTATAGTAGTTATATTCTTGTACATATGAGGCAGTATTATAGTAGTTATATTCTTGTACATAGGAGCAGTATTATAGTAGTTATATTCTTGTACATAGGGGGCAGTATTATAGTAGTTACATTCTTGTATATAGGGGGCAGTATAATAGTAGTTATATTCCTTTACTTAGGGGGCAGTATTATAGTAGTTATGTTCTTGTATATTAGAGGGCAGTAGTTATATTATTGTAGATGGGGGGACTTTTTCATTGCATTTGTATTATTTTACAAAGGGGTAGTATTATACTAGTGGTGATACATCCAACACACATTTTGTTTAAATTGACACAACTTCCGTTATTATCCATTCCCGTCATTCTCCTCTCAAATGAACTATGAGAAATCAAAGCTGCTCTGTGATGAATATCAAGTTATGTTTTAAGTTTAGTCCGTTTCATAAATCTGCCTCATTTTAGCTCTTTAGCCAGTAAGTTACAGGGTGTTTTCTGCTCGTATGATTTTAATATCTGTTGTGTCTGGAATTGCCATTTCAGCAATTGCTTCTAGAATATCAGATAAACAGGGTCAGTGAAAGAGTTAAATGGCTTCAGATTTTCCTGTGAGATGAGGGTTAATGGGAAATAATGTGACTCTGTGTTGAAGATAAACGCACTCCCTGCTACCAGACAATTACTTTAATGAGAACAAAACTCCATCTTTAAACATTGCATTGTAATAAAATATTCTCAGAGGAAGCTTTCGGAGTCACCCAGTGACCAATGACACAAACATTACATACAGCGCATTAACCTTCCGCTGCTGCAGATATTATTCTCCCCGGTGCAACATTTGCTTCTGCATTAGGAAAGCAAAGTTTTGGTCATGTAATAGTTAATTATGTTTACTAGCCATGCAAATAAATCATATACTGTCCCTGCTAAGGACCCGTGGCCAGTAAACACAATTAACCATTAACCTATCGATATGCAACAAAGTCTATGCTGGGAATGCACCTTGAGTTCAAATATTTAGTGGGAAATGAACACAAAAATGCCAAGATTTGGTTGTTAAAAAGTTGCAAATTTTTGTGTTAGTTGCATCTGTGCAAAAATGTGTGGCTTTTTAGATGTTTTACGCTAATTGCCAATTTTTGAGCCCTATGGGTCTAGGAGTCTGGGGCACGGTTCTTCTCAAGGACATATAGCTTTTCCTTTAAATATGCATAGAGATAGTTGCCAGGCACTGATTGGCACCACCCACTGGACTCCTAAGCCCAGAAGAAGCAGGAATTTTGATTAATACATTTTAAGTACCGTATAAACTCGAGTATAAGCCGACCCGAATAGAAGCCGAGGCACCTACTTTTGCCACAAAAAACTGGGAAAACTTATTGACTCGAGTATAAGCCTAAGGTGGAAAATGCAGCAGCTACTGGTTAATTTAAAAAATAAAACTGGATACCAATAAAATTACAAATCACAAGGCATTATGGGAAAGGAGCTGAGAAGCTCTAGCGCCCTCTTTTGGTTGTAACAAATCCTCAATTTGCTTTTGACCCACTGGGTATTTGGAAAGCAAGAAGGGATTTTTTAGCCAAGCCAGCATCACTCATCTGTATACAGCCTGTTTCGGGGTTTTGCCCCTCATCAGTACAGAGCAGAGCGATGCTAGCTGTCTACAAAAGGGTGAGGCTGGCTTGGCTAAATATCCCTTTTGCTTTCCAAAGATCCAGTGGGTCAAAAGCAAATTGAGGATTTGTTACATCCAAAAGAGGGCGCTAGAGCTTCTCAGCTCCTTTCCCATAACCCCTTGGGTATATGAGATGTTTCGGGAGTGCAAAAAGGAAATTTTTTGAATTCCCCCAAAAACCTATTTGGGTGCTCTCCCAAGGAAAGATTTTCCCCTTTTTATGGGGCAATATAGGCAGTTTTTTCCCCCCATGGGCAGGTTAGCCGTTTTAATGTCACCCTGGGCGGGGAAAAAGGCAGATATTTTGGTTCCATAGGTTTAAAAGGGCATTTTAAAGGGCCAATATAATCCCCATAGCCAAGTTTTTTTAGGCAGCCCAATGTCCCAAACGGGTTTGGGCAGGGTAATGCCCTATAGGGCATTTTAAATAGGCGTATAACCCGGCAGGTTTAGGCAGGAATATCCCCAAGAAAGGTTAAAAGGCAGGTATTCCCCCCAAAAACGGCGGAAAAAGCCCCTTAGGCAGGTTTAAGGCAGGTAAAAGTCCCCCTTTACCGGGTTTATAGGCGGGTTTAATGTCCCAAAAGGCGGGTAAAATGTCCCTATAGGCGGGTTTTAAAGGCGGGTAATTGCCCCCAATAGGCAGTTATGGGCCCAGGTATGGGCAGGTATATCCCCATAGGCAAGGGTTTAAAAAAAAAAAATAAAAAGTATTTCCCCTCTCTCCCTCCGCCCCCCGACCCCAGACGCCCCATTCTTCTGGCCGGCGGGGTAAATTCCCCTCGGGCCCCGCGCAGGCGCGTAAATGACTAGCACCTGCCCTGTCCCGGGAAACCCCAAAACAGCTGCAAGCTTTTGGCCGCCCCGGAGTCCACGCAGAGGGGGAGCGCTCACTCTCTGCCCGCAGTGGTATTTTCCCAAATTTTCGCTCAAAGGGGTGGCGCGGGGGGCGCCAAAACTCCAAAATGGCCCCCAAAAGGATTTCACTTGAACAGAAGTATGGGCCCCCGGTTCCAGGGGCCATTTTTTGTGCTGAAAAACTGGGCTTATACTCGAGTATATACGGTAATCTTTAATATTGTGACACAAAACTATATACAGGCAGCCCCCGACTTACAACATTTCAACTTACATCCATCCCCTAGTTACAAAGGGAGACTGACTGGGCGCGGAAATTTTGCAATTATTATTCTATTTCCCTTCTTTGTATGAACCAGGGCTGCCGTCAGAAATTTCGGGGCCCCCTACAGCTAAAACAGCTGGGCCCCCCATCAACCCCGCCCCTGAAAACCCCCACCCCTTTTAAAAAAAAAACCCCCCCCCGTCAACCCAACCTCCCCCCAAAAACCAACCTCCCCCCCAACCACTCCCAAACCCAAACTCCAAAAAAAAAAAATGCAATTGTACCATTGTTTTTTGGATTTATTTTTCAGAAAATGAGAACGTATACAAGGGCCGCAATAAAAACTGGCATGATCAACGGTGTAACCAAACCCATAACCCAGCCCAAAAAATAACCCAACAAAAAAAAGACCAAATATACCCGCCACATACACTACATATGGGACAAATTTCCCACTATAAAGTTACTGACCAAACCAGCATACTAAGGCCGATTTTAACCAATATAACCAAAATATAAACAAAGACCAAATAATACCCCACTCATCACCACATAACTCCAAAAAATGCAGAAAAATTTGCCACAATACTTTTACTGAATTTTAATCCATCACAATAAAAAACCAAATTTTAACCCCCAAAATGACCAATAAAGGGAAAATGTATGAAAACTTTTCCTTGGGTAAGATTTTCTTTGTTGCTAAATAGCAACCAATCAAGCGCCCCTTACTTTTTTTTCAGAGCCCCTATAAAGAGGCCTCTGTTTGGGGGTTGCAATTAGCAACAAAGAAAGTCTTACCCCCCCCAAAACAGTTTTCAAAACATAATGGTTGATACAATTTCACACCGTACTATCATTTTATTGACCCCCAAAAGGGTGTTTTTCCGTCTATTAAGTTTTTCCACTTTCCCAATTCTTCTCCATTGGGTTCCGGGACACCAGAGGATTTCTCCCAGACACCACCTGTCCCTGCAAAATTCCCAAAACCCCAAACACCGGGAACCCCACAATCCCTTTCCTTTGTCCCATCCCCCTAAGGAACAAACCCCCCATTCATATTTCCCCACATAGTAAAAAATTACCCCTTTGGTGCCCGTAGTTATTTTATGGGGGCCCCCAAAAATTTCCGGGGAACCATGAGGGGGCCCCCCACAACATTCAGGAGTTGCCCGGGGCCCCCCAAAACCCTTTTCGGGGGGCCTTGAAGGGGTCCCCCAAAACCCTTTTAGGGGGCTTTTTGGGGCCCCCCCCTTTAAGGGGCCCTTAGGGGGCCCCCAAAACAACCTTCGAGGGTTTAATGGAACCCCACAACCTTCAGAGGGCTTTGGGGGCCCCCACAACCTTTCAGGAGCTTAGGGAGGCCCCACAACCTTCGGGGGTTATGGGGGCCACAAAACCCCTCAGGGGGCTTAGGGGTCCCCCAAAACCCTTTCCGAAGTTTATGGGGCCCCCAAAAACCCTTCAGAGGGTTAAGGGGGGCCCAAAACCCCTTCGGGGGGGGGGTTTTAGGGGGCCCCCCACAAGTTTTCGGGGGGCCTTATGGGGCCCCACGACTTTTGGGGGGTTTATGGGGGCCCCACAACCTACGGGGGCCAAAAATGGGCCCACAAACTACGGGGGCCTTAGGGGGGCCCCAAAAAATTTACGGGGGCCCTTTAAGGGGGGCCCCAAAAACTAAAATTGGGCCTTAGGGGGGCCCCACAAACTACGGGTCCAAAGGGGGCCCCCATAAACTAAAAGGGGCCTTAGGGGCCCCCCAACAAGCACAGGGCCTTAAGGGGTGCCCCACAATATAGGGGGGCCCTTTGCACGGGGCCCCTTCCCATTCCCGGTGGGGGCCCCCTTTAAGGGGCCCCTTTGTATATTGGGGGGGCCCCCATAAGTCCCCGGGTATTTAGTGGGGGCCCCATAGAGGCCCCTGTAGTTTTTTGGGGGCCTCAAAACCTTCAGGGGCCTTAAAGGGCCCCCACAACCTTAAAGGGGCCCCAAAAATTTAGGGCCTTAAAAGGGGCCCCCAAAACCCTTCAGGGGGTCCCACAACATTTATGGGCCTTGAATGGGCCCCCCACAAACTACAGGGCCTTAGAGGGCCCCACAAACTACAGGGGCCTTATGGGGCCCCACAAACTAAGGCCTGGGGGCCCCACAAACTACAGGGCCTTATGGGGCCCCACAAAACTACAGGGGCCTTATGGGGGCCCCCACAGGACTGGTAAGTGGCCCGCGCTGCAGATGTGAGTGCAGGGGCCCGGCGCAACTAAGGTGGAGAGGAGGGGTCCAGCGCTATTGAGGGGGTAGAGGCCCGGCGCTTGCGAGTCACTGCTGCGCACCATTGGTGATCTCTTGTCATTAACTGTGACTTAACTTACTTCTTCAGAGCGCAGCAGCCGGGTGGCCCCTCCTCCTTCCTCCGGCCGGGGGCAGGAGCGCGTCACGATTCTGATCATGAGCGCCCCCCCCAGGCCGGAGAAGGAGGAGGGGCCACCCGGCTGCTGCGCTCTGAAGAAGTAAGTTAAGTCACAGTTAATGACAAGAGATCACAATGGTGCGCAGCGTGACTCGCAGCGCCGGGCCTCTCCCCCTCAATAGCGCTGGACCCCTCCTCTCCACCTTAGTTGCGCCGGGCCCCTGCACTCCACCTCTGCAGCGCCGGGGCGCAATTGGGGGATAAATCATGGTAGGGAGAATAGGCCTGCGGCCTCTTCTCTCTACCATTATAATGAAGCAAGGGGGCGGTACCTGCCGACGGCGGCGGGCCCCCCCTTGCTTCACATTCTGGCTAGGCCCGGTACGGGAGTACTGGTTGTACCCCCCTATCGGCGGCCCTGGTATGAACCACGGGTTTCAGATGTTTCCTGGACTTGACGTAAACCCCTGCGCTGTCTCTTTAATGGACAGAGCGTTATATGAATATATCATTATCTGGGGGTAAGTGTCGGCTCCGGAGAACGGTTTTGACTTTGAACCGACAAGGGCTGCAGGAAAACAGTGGCTGCAAAGAGTTGCCGACTGTGCACATTTCCCCAAATGACACATGTAAACCTTTAACCCACAGTGCATGTCGAATGTATTGACTCTGCTCGAAAACACAGTGTTACGATGTGACGTGCCCATTATAGATGTGCTGCAGCGGGAAGACAGGCCGGGAAATAGGGAGGCTGCAGAGCATCACAGCCGACCCCATCTATCAATGTGTAACCTATCTATAGAGCACATACTGGTATAATCTGGGGATCTCCTGTATATAGTGATGTGGAGCATGCTGGAATAACCTGGGGCTCTTCTGTATATAGTGATATGGAGCATGCTGGTATAACCTGGGGATCTCCTGTATATAGTGATTTGGAGCATGCTGGTATAACCTGGGGATCTCCTGTATATAGTGATATGGAGCATGCTGGTATAACCTGGGGATCTCCTGTATATAGTGATATGGAGCGTGCTGGTATAACCTGGGGATCTCCTGTATATAGTGATATGGAGCATGCTGGTATAACCTGGGGATCTCCTGTATATAGTGATATGGAGCGTGCTGGTATAACCTGGAGATCTCCTGTATATAGTGATATGGAGCATGCTGGTATAACCTGGGCCTCTCCTGTATATAGTGATATGGAGCATGCTGCTATAACCTGGGATCTCCTGTATATAGTGATATGGAGCATGCTGCTATAACCTGGGATCTCCTGTATATAGTGATATGGAGAGTGCTGGTATAACCTGGCACCTCCTGTATATAGTGATAAAGGAGCATGCTGGTATAATCTGGGTCTCCTGTATATAATGATATGCAGCATGGGCTGG
>JAODAL010058667.1:0-21954 GCA_025379985.1 Phyllomedusa bahiana | reverse complement strand
TAAAACAAATTTAGCATCGCTACTTCTGAGGCTATGCATTTTTTTTTTTCTGCATAAGTTTGTATAAGGATTTTTTTTTGGGGGATAACACTTTTAATTTGGGTAAAATTTTGGCTTACTGGGAGTTTTTGATCGCTTTTTTTTCCATTTTATGTGCTGCGGGATGAAAAATAATCTTAAATTCTTTTTATTGTTTTTTTTTTTTTTTTACGGCTTCACCGTAGGGGTTAAATTTAAACATACAGATTTATGGGGCAGGTCGTTACGAAAAGCGGGCGTACTTTTTTTATTTTTGATCTTTTTTGGGGCGTTTGGGGCGTTTGAAAGGGGAAAACGGCGGTGTACGTATTTTTATTTTTTTTCGGTTTGTGTTTTTCTTGTTTTTTCACTTTTCTTTTACTTTTTTTCACTTTTTCACGTTATTTTTTACATTTTCCACATAGGGGTTTTGAATAAGACTTAATCTCTCATTCAATGGGAATCATACATACTTGTTGCTATGACGGGTTTCCTAGGAAACCCTGTCAGTCACATGCCGGGAAATCCCCAAAGGGGGCCCACACCCGGGGCACGTGACTCACGACAACCCGAAGGCCATTCTTGCCCCCTGCTGTCTTTGGGCTTTTTAAGCACACTTTTTTTAATTAAAACTGTGATGGCTCATCCACCAACGACTAGGAGACCTCAATTCAAACCAACACACCACCATACTTTTCAGGTCATGGAGGTCCTAGCTATATATTGTTATGATTAAAAACAGCCTGGCTGGAAGAGTGGAGTGCAGAAATATGGAGATCTGGAAAGAAAAGTTAGATGTTTAGTGTAGGCCCCATCTGAACTGAGGCCACCTTGCCATTGGTGGATGGGTAACCACAGTTTTGATCAAAAATATGCACTTAGAGCCTCAGTTTTTCATATATACTAGATATAGCAGAACAGCACCGTGAAAAAATTTATATAATTTTGCATTTCTCTGTCTCTTGGCATCTGCAGAGTGCTGCTGATTTGTTTCTGTGTATTTACATAATAGCAATATTTTAAATATGCAATTAGAGATAATATCTGGAGATGGGCACTTACCGTTTTCTCAGCACTGCACGTGCACAGCTAGACGTATTCCATCTATGGCATAAAGTATGCATTATGCTTTCTACTTCTGAAAACTTTCTCAAATTTGTACTGTTTTGGCCTAAAGTATTTTAATGTCAAGCAAATAAATGTTTATTAGAATTTCATTTGGATCTGAACATCCCTGCAATATGGCATTATTTTACTTTGCTATGTTTAAACAAGGAACTGTTAATCTGAGCTACTGTAAGGATGGTCGAGCGCCAAAATTATAGCCCCCCATAGAAAATTTTGATGAGCTAAAACCTGCCTGTACTTTCTCAATGACATCATCGTCTTTACAGTTTATAAATCACCATCTGGAAAGCCTTCCCTCTAGATCCGTCTTTTCATTATACCAAAAGACATTGATAGTAAATTTTAATCAGTGGCCAGAGTCGGCGATGAATTAGTAAAAGAGTGGTCTTTTCTCTGACCTTGATTTTCAACTATGAAATCATCTTGTGACAGACAGAACCATGTTGACATTATTATGTGATTTTTGTATTCTGTGAATGTTGAAATAATTTTATATCATGTCTCGTCTATGTGTATTTGTGTGTATTTACATATATATTGTACAGATACAAAAAAAAAATTAAGCAAATTCTATGGATATGGATTTCTCCATGGATGAATAAAATATGGTCTGATCTCCTTCAGCAATCACTTCCAGCAAATGTTTCCTGCAGCTCAAATAAGATTTGCCCAAAAATACATGCAAAGTAGTAATATTTCTAGGCTGTTGAGCTCTCTCTAGGTCATGCCACAGCATCTCAGTTGGGTTAGGGATGGACTTTTACTAAATACAAACTATTACTGTTCTTTAGTTGATTTAATTGTGAGCTGTGGGTAATGGTCTTGTAGAATCACCCAGTGTCTCTTCAGCTTGAGGTCATGGGCAGCTTTCCTTACACTTCCATGTCATATGTTTTGCTACACCTTTGAATTTATTGTTCCCTCAATGTGCTTAGGCCCTGAGGCAGCAAAGCAGCCCTGAACCATGATGCTCCCTCCACCCTGCTTCACAATGGGATGACGCTTTTGTGCTGGTGTGCAGTGTTTTTTTTTCTCTAGATAAAAAGTTCCATTTTGTCTCGTCTGTCCATAAAACATTTTTCAGAAGCATTGTGGGATATTCAGTTGACTTTGGGCAGACCTGAAATTAGCTGTATTTTTTGTATTGGGGGGGAGGATGAGTTGTAGCACAAATGCACAAAATTATGTTTGGAGAAAAAAACACTGCACACCAACACCAAAACCCAAATTCCAACTGTGGGACTTTGGTGGTGCTTTAGTGCCCTTCTTAAACTCTGTTCACCACTGATTGTGATTACAATTCACATATAAGCAGGCCCGGACTGAGCATACACCATACCGGGTGGATGCCCGGCGGGCCGATCTGCTTGTGGGCTGCTTGTGCTGCTCTGCTGTATGAGCTTGCATAGCAATAGCAGCGGCCGCAGGCATCCAAGCGCATGGCAAAAAAATATCCCGTACTATCCTGCCCTCAAGACTCTTTCTCGCAGAAGCCGGCAAAGTCCTGAGCAGGGCTGTACAGCCTTACATCTCCCCCTGTGTGTAGAGTCTGCGGCTCCACCTCCTGACCTGAGCAGGACCTCAGCAGTGTCTCCATGGTCCTACGGAAGCCAGTGCAGCTCCTGAAGATGACCCCCTGATCATAGGTGTAACTTTAGGGGGGTACGGAGGGGACTAGTCCCCCCACTTTTTTCTGGGTGGGGGACGGTCCCCCCCACTTTTTAGCCACTTCAATAAATAATCCATATGAAAACATGAGAATACAGTAAGTGGGGAGAGCAGAGCACAGAGGAGGAAGAAGTTAACCCTTTGCCTAAAAATTTTCTGTGCATCTAGGGGGGACAGAGTAGGTAGCAGCCTCAGGTGTCAGTGCAGAGTGAGAGCAGCACTGATTGCCAGAGCAGGAGTCAGCAGGGGCTGCTTCACCAATCAGAACGCTGCTCACAGTCCAGCACCCTCTGTATCTGGGGCTGTATCTTCCCTCCCATTGTATACCACTTCCCCTATGCTCAGCCCTCATCAGAAAAGAAGGAAAGCTCTTGCTGAATACCAACTTCACCAGACTACAGGAGACAAGGGACAAGGATGCTAGGCGTGTGTGCATGTGAGTAGGGTATGTACTGTATATGTGAGATGGTATAAAACTGTATGTACAAACCATGTGTCCCAGCCATGTCCCCGTCTTCCCTGCACTTATGCACCAAGGAAAATGAAAGTGAATTAGGCCGGCCCTGCAGCAAGTGTGGACTTGCCAGCGCGTACTCTAAAACACCCGGTATATAGCAGAGCTCACAGTACGCCCCGCTATACGCTGTGTGAACATACCATAAGGGTACATTCATGCAGAAGACATGAATGTTGATTTCGGGGCGGATTCAGTGCTGGATCTGCCTCAGAACCGGCGTCCAATCCGACTGGAAACTGATTTACATTATACCCTAAGTAAAATCAGTGTCGTTGTTTAGATGATACTGATTTTACTTAAGTATTTTCGGAGTGTTCTTTCAGCGCCTACAAAGTATTCTTCGAGGTGTTTTATGCACTAACAGCACTAATGGATAGGAGGGAGAAATCTGTCTCGGGCAGTCTGGGTCGTTTGCTCATTGGAATTCTGCGTGAACCCACCTTAAGTGTGTAGTGTGTCTGTGTTCAACATATTTATATATATATATATATACACACACACAATTTCCGGGGTACCTTGTCTAATGTAGTTAGTCTCTGGGGTACAGTGTATAATGTAATAATCTCTGGGTATGGTGTAATATAATCTGTTGTACAGTATGTAATGTAATCTCTGGGGTACAGTGTATAATTTAATAATCTCTCAGGTTCAGTGGGTAATGTATTAATCTTTAGGGTACAGTGATTAATGTAATATCTGGTGTATGGTGTGTAATGTAGTAATCTCTGGGGTACAGTGTAATGTAATCTCTGGGGTATGTTGCAATGTAATCTCTGGGGTACAGTGAGTAATGTAATTCATTTCTAGGTTCAGTGTGTAATAATACATTGTTGGGGTATAGTGAATTATATAATTTATTGAGTAGAATGTGCAATTCATTTCTAAGGTGCAGTTAGTAATGTAATTTCTGTGGTTACCATGTGTTATATAATTCATTTCTAGGGTGCAGTGTGTTATGCCATTTCTGGTGTATGGTATGCAATAAAATACATGTTGGGGTACATGTGACATAAGTGATTCTTGGGGGTAAAATGAGATTGGGTTCTTTTATTTTCCTCATTCTGTTGTGTGTATAACAAATTTAATGGAGTAGTGATGGGGAATGGGAGGGGTTAAGCGAAATTTGCTGCATTGCAAAATATTTTTTATTTCCATCTAGAGGGGGAAATATTATAGGTTGGCTGGTTCGGTTTCATTGTCAGGGCTGCTTTTTAGTCCCAGTCCAGCTCTAAACTTCAGTAATTAGAGGGCCACTCATAACCTTACGGATTGCACCAAAAGTGTTTGCCATAAAGACTCCGCCCGGACCTGCTGTGGAGCTCACAGCGCTCCCTCCTTGCTGGGTTAAGGTATGTTCACACGGCATCATTGCAGTGTGTACAGCACGCGCTGCAATATGCCGTGTGTTTTGGGAGTCACGCTGATCAGCGCGTATTCCCAAAGCACAGGGAGGCCGGCAGTCCGCTGGCCCCATTGACGTGCATTGTTCACGACGCGTAATCGGCGTGACCAATTGACATGTCAATCGGATTGTATTCTACGCGCAGGGGGACGATGCGTAATTACGGGATTACCGTAATTGCAGTGCGCATTTTGCCGCATATAACGTGCAATACGCAGCGAAAGGCGTGCCAAAATAAGTCGTTTGAACATACCGCTTCACTGCAGGGAAAGTAGGGGAGAGAAAGGAAGGGAGGGGAAGTGAAGGGAAGGCGCGTGAAGGAGGGAGGGATAGGAAGATAGGAGATGAGAGGGAAAATTGGTCCCCCCTACTTTTTGAACCAAAGTTACGCCCCTGCCCCTGATGCCCAAAACACATCCCTGGTGAGTGAGCTGACCCCATAGTCTGATATCAGTCCCCAGCATCCACATAGATCATTACTGGCCTGGATGGGTCATTTCAGCCACTATTGATACACCAGTAGGGCTGCCAGGGCTGCTTTTTACTCCAAGTCCGGCCCTGCATATTAGGATCGAAACCTGCCCACAAAGCAGTGCTTGAATGCGGTCATGTCTGACAAATTATATTTCCTTTAACATCTTGTGGATGGCTGGGTGCATGTTTGGCAGTTACCTGGGGAAGAGATGGCACCAAGTTGCATTATGGAAATAAGGTATAATGGTGGAGGCAGTGTGATGTCCTGGTCAATGATCTGCTGGGAAACTTTGGTTCCTGGCATCTATGTGGAAGTTAATTTGACATTTACCACCTTCTTACCCTAATGACACAGACCAAGGAATTATCTGAAAGATACTTCCCCTTGCTACAAAGCAAAATTTGTTTAGGAATAGTGTGAGAAACATGTCCTGGTCAATGATCTGCTGGGAAACTTTGGTTCCTGGCATCTATGTGGAAGTTAATTTGACATTTACCACCTTCTTACCCTAATGACACAGACCAAGGAATTATCTGAAAGATACTTCCCCTTGCTACAAAGCATAATTTGTTTAAGAATAGTGTGAGAAACATGACAAAGAGTTCAAGATGTTGACTTGGTCTCCAAATATAATTAAACATCTTGGGGACGTGCTGGAAAAACAAGTCTGTTTCATGAAGACTACACCTTGAAAGTTACAGGACTTAAAGGGTACCTTGCACTACCACTATGAAAAGAGATTGCAAAGTACAAACCAGACTCAAACCAGCAATTGCAACAGCCCGTTTAAACAGGGGCTGTGGTAACAGCAGGTGCCTGGAGTGAGACCACCATCTAACATTTATGGTCTATCTTAAAGATATGCAGTACATTTAATTAGTCTAGATAACCCCTTAAATATTCATATTGGTTATATTGTGTGCTATATTGGAATTATGACTGAAATACATATGAATGTCTGTTTTAGATGTATCCTAGGAGATCTATCTATCTACCTACCTACCTTTATCAGTTTATCATTTACTTTTTGAAGTGGTTAATTCATAGAGAGAGTTGCCAAGGCTTCTTGTATGTAAAATTAGGGTCAAGTATAAGATGGTGTATCTAAGGCTTTCATTTTATCACAAATGAAAGCAATGAGTAAGACAATCGATCACTCCAACATAATTGGAATCTCCAATTATTCTAATGTAACAATGTTGCCTTGACTTCCATTAAAACCATCTAAGCTCATCCAGGAAAGAAGACAGTTTTAATAACCTCGGACTCTGAAATCTACGGAACTGATATAACATTTTTTTCAAGTTCTTAATGTGATTTATAAAACAAATCTTTCTTGATAATTTATCAATAGGGATCGTTGTTGTAGTCGTAGTAATTGCAGGATCAACTTATTTTTTGTTTTCATATGTAATGAACATTCAAGCAATTATGAACCATACTCACAGTAATAAACTCATTTAGTTCTCATGCAAACCTTGGGGCATAAGAAATCCACAGTGACAACACCAAATGTTGGAGCTGTCCTAAATCCTCATGCTGTGATGACTCTCACAATATACATGGCAGTGCTCTCAGCCACTCTCTATGTATTGTTCTGAAATACATCATCATTATAGTGAAAGACTGGGAGCACTTCTGTGCAGAGAATGAACCAAAACGAAGTCTGTCTGTCACAAGTTGTGCCACAGCCCATTCCCTCAGCCGTGGGTTCACTTATGTACCTCTCTGCTGTGCCACACGGCATCTCTGTCCCCCGACCCTGCACCGACTTCTCAATCTGTCTCTGTTGCAGACTATTCCATAGGAGGCACATCCTAATCCATTGTAATATAAAGGGCCAGTGCTGGCCACCCAACTTTCTCAGCCTATGGCCAGCTATCTGAGGCTATTGAAAAGGGCACCTTCCCCTCAACTTGCTGACAGTTTTTTGGTGTGCATTATTAGCGCTTGTGGTATGTCCAGTGTACAGTTTCTAGTTTCTGAACCTTAGCTTGTTTCTGACATTTCTGTCCCCTGCCTGCCGTGACCTTCTGCCCTTGACCTGACAAGGAAGTACTCTACTTGCCATAGCCTTCTGCTCATGTCCCTACTACGACTACTATCTATTCCGGTGCTGCTTCTGCATATAAGCTACACTTTAGCAGTAACAATCAAGAAATTCCCTGTAGAGAACTCTAGATCCCTGTTGTTAAAGGGTGAAAACCAGAAGATTCTTTAGGCTTTTCTCTTTGCGTGTTTCTACGCCAAAACTCACAACTGTTTCTGTGGATCTACCTCCTGACTCTTAGGTCATTACACATTCTTATACAGTGGAGGAATAAGTATTTGATACACTCATGTTTTTGTAAGTTTTCAAAAAAAACAAAGAATTGAGAGGTCTGTAATTTTTATTGTAGGTACACTTCAACTGTGAGAGACAGAATCTAAAAAAAAAAATAGAAAATCACATTGTTTGATTAATTTTAAGTAATTAATTTGCATTTTATTGCATGAAATAATTATTTGATACCATAGAAAAACTTAATTTGTGGTACAGAGGTCAGATGTTTCTTGTAGTTCTTGAACAAGGTTGCACAAACTGCAGCAGGGATTTTGGCCCACCCCTCCATACAGATCTTTTCCAGATCTTTCATGTTTTGGGACTGTCGCTGGGCTACATTTAGTTTTAGCTCAAACATTTTTGATTGGGTTCAGGTCTAGCTCCAGGACCTTGAAATGCTTCTTATGGAGCCACTCCTTAGTTGCCCTGTGTTTCAGGTCATTGTCATGCTGGAAGATCCAGCCATGTCCCATCTTTAGTGCTCTTACTGAGTGAAGAAGGTTGTTGGACAAAATCTCGGGATACATGGCCTCATCCATCCTCGTTTCAATATGGTGCAGTTGTTCTGTCCGATTTGCAGATAAGCACCCCCAAAGTATGATGTTCACCCCTCATGCTTCATGGTTGGGTGGTGTTTTGGGGTTGTACACACTCCTTCCTGTTGGCAGTCATGTGACAGCTGGGACTCCCTTGCTGCAAGAGCTGCTAAGTATTTTGAGTTCTAGATAAGCTATTTAGTGAGTTCAGGGGGGTGCATTTCTCCTGGATTTCCCTTGGAACTAAGGCTCTCAGTACAGGATTTGGCAGACTTGAGACGTTTCTTTGTCTCTTACAGCTTCATATCCAGGGATGTGTCTCTCTTCCCAGTAGGCATGTCTTCCCTCACTGAAGACTGGTGACATCATCATTCTGTGCCAGCAGTGGAAGGGAGAGGATGTCACAGCTCTGCAGACCTCCTGAAAAGGTTAGTTCTCATGCCTGGAGAGCTGTCACCTCCCTCCACAAGCTCCTTGTAACCAAAACACTCGCATAGGTGTAAGCAGTTATACATGCAGCCTGAACTGATTAAACAAATGTGAGAAATGCATTCTGCTCCCCCTCTGTTGTCAGGCAGGAGGTAGATTGGGGCAGATTGTATAAGGCTGTGTTATATGGGGGGAGAGTGAATCTAAAAGCTAGAGACTCAGTAATTGCCCAGATGCTTCACATAGAGCTATCACTGTGAGAGGAGCATAGAGGAGCTCAGACAGCCTTTATTACTGTATACAGTCAGCACAGAAATCTGTTTTAATTTCATTTTACACAGCTTCGAGTGGAGTAAGCACCGAGTGCAGGCAGCAAATCACTGCACAGGGGGTGTGTCCCGACTAGGGGGGGTGTCCCAATAGGGATGAAATAAATATCAGGCAGTCAATCACAGCAAAAGAGGCATGGCTTGACCTCAGGCTGCTGATTTAGCTCTAGACACACACAGATTAGTTCTTAGCTGCTATACAACATGATTTATGTACTGCAAACCAATTGCAAAAGTGCTAATTTTTACTGTCCCCATCATTACAGATATGATCTTTGTAGTGAGAAAACCCTTTAAATACATCAGCCCCAGTTACAGGAGAAATCAGTAAGAAAAAAAAAGTTTTATTAAAATGCCCAATAAGTGTCTTTTTCTGACCTTATGGGAGGCACAATGTGTTAAATAATAAAAAAAACACATCCACGCAAAATTAAATTTTATTAAGATTAATATTAACATCCCAAACCAAAACTTTTAGCCCTGCTACTATAAAACGTTAAATCACCTATATAACATTTTTCTTTATATTATTATTAAAAACACATTTAATGTAAAAGTTATATAAAAATAAAGTCTAATGTAACATGAAAAAGGTGAAAAAATTAATAAATTAACTGATTGAGGGAAACAATTATACATACAGAATAGGAAAACGTGCCTGGTCAGGAAGAAGGTGTAAGCAGCCCGGCCACGAACTGATAAAAGGTCTAAATGTCTTGACATCATAACCAATGTCTGCATTCACAAAACCTTGAGAGGTCAACATTGCCTCATTGCAGAGTAGTGGTGCAGCACAAGAGAAGTCCTGTTGCATGTGAGTGTATGTGAACTATCACAATTTTGTCTATGTCACAATAATTTAAGCCACATTCCTTAACACGAAATGAGTTAATTAAGCAATTGGAATGAGATTAGGCAATGCATTCACTTTCTAGAGTAACATTATTATATTATGAACACTGTACACTAGATGAATCATTTAAGACATTCTATTGATATTGTATAAAATAGTTACCTGATTTTGTAATAAACACAACCAGCTATACAAACTTATTTCTGAAGCTAAACAAAACAGCAGCCACGTTTTAATGAAATCGTTCTGTGAATTACTTCTCCAGTATCATCAGAAGACATCGAATCAGCGCAGAAGACCTGCTTATATAATAATTACATTTGTAAAATTGCATTTGTTTTAATGATAACATATAAACTGTATTATCATGATAACAAACACAAGATACAGTTCTCTAGACGTCATCTATTCTCATGGAGCACAGACATATTACATTTTAGAATAATATAAATGTATGACTGGCTCCCGCCAATCTGGAGGCGCCTCAGTTCTGGACGGCACACATGATATATATTTAGAAGACACTAAATGGTTTTATACATGTTGTATATATAAAATGAAATAATACCCTGTCCCTTGCACATCGCATTATTAATATTATTATATAGTGCCGACATATTCCCGAGTGATGTACAAATCTGGCAATTATAGACTAAGCTGCAATCATAAAACAAACAGCAATGTTGTTGGGGACAATTTGTCATTAGTATTGCAGAAGATGATATTTCAAAACCATACAAAGGTACAATAGGAGTGCATAAGGCAAGAGGTACAATAGGGGTGCATAAGGTAAGAGGTACAGTAGGGGTGCATAAGGCAAGAGGTACAATAGGGGTGCAAAAGGCAAGAGATACTATAGGGGTGCATAAGGCAAGAGGTACAATAGGAGTGCATAAGGCAAGAGGTACAATAGGTGCATAAGGTAAGAGGTACAGTAGGGGTGCATAAGGCAAGAGGTACAATAGGGGTGCAAAAGGCAAGAGATACTGTAGGGGTGCATAAGGCAAGAGGTACAATTGGGGTGCATAAGGTAAGAGGTACAATAGGGGTGCATAGGGTAAGGACACCGTTACAAATAAGTACTATACAAATTCTTTAAAAAAAACTGGGTCTCATTTATGAAAACTGTCTAACATTAAGACTGTATTAAGTATAATAAATAAATGCTGAGCTCTGATTGGATGCTATGCGCAACAAAGACAGCCTTACTGTTAGATAGTTTTCATACAGTAAATCAAGCTCAATGTGCAAGAGGCTTTAGGACACTTAGGGAGACATGTATGATCGGGTTTTTCACCCTTTTCTGGCGTCAAATGCGCCAAAGTGAGACGGCTTCAATGTCTAATGCACCTAGTGAATGTGTTAGGTGCATTGGTCGTAAGACTTGACACTTTTTAATGAACCTAACATAAGGGGGCGTTTTGGTGGAAGGGGCATGACACACTACCTTCGTAATATACAATAATAAAAAGTAATTTATTATAATTATCAAACTATGTAAAATATTTTTTTTTAATTTAATAAAAAAAATTATCATATAAAATTAATAAAAAATATACAATGTCCCATAAATATAATATCTTCTATAAAATGTACTTCAAATTAAAAGAATTTTATACTAGTTTTACATTAAATAATCCACTGATTATGTTGTTCAGATTTTTACATTTTTAATTTTTACTACATTTTTACTGCATTAAATTTGAAATGTATGTTTGCTGCTCTCACCCTTTATTCTACATACAGCAAGAGTAAGCACATCACAGGTGTTGATGGGACCTGTGGTCCACCAAGCAAGAACAGTACCATAGTTTCTATCCACTGACATGTTATTCTAATGACTTTTATTTCGAGCCTATCTATAGCCTTTATACATGTTAGGCGCATAACTAATGAACCTAAGTTCCGTAATTCGCCTAACACATAGGCAAAGCTCAATAAACTTTAGACTCCATTTATGAAAGCACAAAAAGCACTTTCATACATTCAGATACATTATACACTGAAAACGAGATGCGAAAATTCACTTCGAAGCACCTTCCTTCATACATGTCTCCTTTAGTTGGTGGGATATGATACAGTTAAAAAAAGGAAATATGTCCAATATCTTCTACCAAGCAAAAGGCTTTTGGAGAAGGAAGGGGATATAGGTACATTTAGAACTTCTTTCACCCATTTTGATGCAGATAAAAATTAAGAAACCCATAAAAGATAAACAAAAAAATGTAAAATATTCCCCCTGATCTCAAGTGGCAATCAAACCGGAAGTGGTGGGGTTTCCAGGTACTTCTTGAAACTTTGAGTGGTAAACATGCCTCATACATATAGGTGTTATATAAGAGAAGTCCTGAACATGAAAATAGGTTGTGACTAGTGTTGAGCGATTATAATCGACAAAGTCGAAATCGGCGCGGTTTTTATGTTGATCGGAATTTTCCAATCACGAGATAATTTAGGTGAAAATCTGCGCATAATCTATTAATATTGCACCATTTTTGGCGCTTCCTGTCATTTTGGCAGCCAGCAAATCAGCTTAGAGAATAGAGCAGGTGAGCTGGGTGTGCGATGTCATGACTGTGATGTGTATGGTTGTGATTGGCTGGAAAAATCACATAACCACGTTTTACATAGACAGCCCTTCCTGTTCAGCATCAGTGTGTGTCAGTGTCTCATAAGAGCAGGATGTGTAGTCAGCATTTTCCTCAATACAGCTCAGCGACACAGTCCTCTTTGTTCACACTGACAACTATGCTTTTAGCTGTGAACATTAGAGCATAGGTAGATTAGAGAATTTCAGTTTTAGTTAGTTAGGCTGAGTATTTGAAAGAAGTATCTAGCGCTGTACAGCCGCAGGGGGGGGGGGGAGGGTGAGGGTGAGGGGGGTTTGGGTGCGGGCGAACACAGGCAGACAGACAGGAAGGCTTTTGAAGGGAGAGTGGATGTTGTGCAGTCCAGACTGCTTTGACCCTGCATTGAAATGGCTTTTTATTACCAGATTTTGGCCAGTTTTTGGTGAAATATTACCTTGTATTTTGTGCAGCCTGTACTTTAGCCTGTACTCACCTTTTATTATCAGTACACAATTTTTTTTTTTTTTTTTCACTTTTGTGCAGCTCAGTTTTGTTCAAAGACCCACTTTGTACTTACAATAGGATACAGAACTTTTCTAGTCACCGCAGGTGTATTTATAGGTGCAAAAACCACGTTTTATTATCCGTACACAATTTAATTAGGTTTTGTTCACTTTGGCGCAGGCCATTTTTGTTAAAAGACCCATCTTGTATGGATATTACCATACAGACATTTGCTAGTAATTGGTGTTGTATTTCATAGGTGCAAAAACCACCTATTATTATCAGTACACAATTTAATTACGTGTTTTTTCACTTTGGCGCAGCTCAGTTTTGTTCAAAGACCCACTTTGTACTTACAAAAGGATACAGAACTTTTCTAGTCACCGCAGGTGTATCTATAGGTGCAAAAACCACGTTTTATTAATCGTACACATTTCAAATAGGTGTTTTTTTTACTTTGGTGCGTCCCAATTTTGTTCAAAGAGCCACCTTGTACTTAAATGTGAATACAGAAATTTTGTAGTCTCATTGGTGCAAAAACCACCGTTTGTTATCCGTATAACTTTTAAATAGCTGTATTGCACGTGGTGCGGCCCAAGTTTTTATCAAATAGCCACATTGTATGACAATTCTGATAGAAGCATTTTCTAGCAACTGTTCTCGTTTGTCATTGCTGCAAAAACCGCAATGTCTCATCCGTGTAACTTCTGAATAGTTTTATTGCGTTCGGTGAATCTCAGTTTGATGCAGATAGCGCACTTGTATGACAGTTTATTGAAAACTATCAATTCCTAGTCTTACTGGGCAGTTGTAAATCCCTTGGACTGAAGGAAGAACACTGTTTTGTCTTACGGTTCTTCAATCAGACCGCATTTCACAGGTATTTGCTAGAAACCTTTCAGTTTCTAATCCTAGTTGGCTGTAGGAAATTAGAGGGATTTAAGAATAGCTGTGATTTGCCGACTTTTAATAAGAGACTTTCAAAAACTCTTCCCTCCCGTTTTAAATTTTTATCTTTCTGAACGTGGAGCGAAATGCGGGTTGTAAGCGAGCACAGAAAGGTGTAGGAGGTAGAGGTACGAGAGAAGGTGCTCCTTCCAATGCTGGCGACAACACGCAAGCCAGCAGATCGTCGGTTGCAGGATCGTCAGGCCTGTTATCGCTGGGTACGGGCCCTGTGAATCTCAGTAACGAACAGTGTCGCCAATCTGTTCTTCAGTGGTTAATGCAACCTGCATGCTGTGGTCCAGGACAGGGATAGTCAATGTCCATTTCAACTTAGATGTGGTTCAATCTGTGGGTCATGCAGGTTTGAGAGTCATGCTGCGTTACAGGACATGTATAGTCAATGTCCAGTTCAACTAAAATGGTGGTTCAAAGACTCCTTTTTCCGGCACTTTTTACTCTGTGGGTCAGACAGGTTTAATGGTCATACTGTGGTACAGGACAGATTTAGTCAATGTCCAGTTCAACTAAAATGGTGGTTGAAAGACTCCTTTTTCCGGCACTTTTTTAAATCTGGTGGTCATGCAGGTTTGGGGCTCATGCTGTGGCCCAAAACAGGTATAGTCAATGTCCAGTTCAACTAAAATGGTGGTTGAAAGACTCCTTTTTCCGTCACTTTTTAATCTGTGGGTCAGACAGGTTTAAAGGTCATGCTGCATTCCAGGAAAGGGATATTCAATGTCCAGTTCAAGTAAAATGATGGTTCAAATAATACTGCCTTTTAGCACTTTTTAATTTGTGGGTCATGCAGGTTTAAGGATCATGCTGTGGTACAAGACAGGGATAGTGAATGGTCTGTGACTTTTTTTCTGTGACTTTTATAACCTAAGTGTGTTGCCTAAGATGTAGCACATATCCAGTTTGCTGTTGTGGATGTTAATTCCAGCTTCTCCAGCTCTGTTTGGGTGTAAGAATGAATGTGTTGTTCCTCCTCCATAGACTTTAATGGTCATCGGCGATAATCTATTATCGACTATTGGAAATTGTCTTGATTATTGACGATATCGACTATCGACCCGATGACGATAGTTGACGTAATCGCTCATCACTAGTTGTGACCAGTACGGGTAAGATCACATTAGGATGCTTCACTAAATTTAGAATGAAATATAGAATACTATAGCTTTTGGGCACTTTGGGCAACATGTATGAACGGGATTTCTGCCTGTTTTCTGGCGTATCCTGCGCCTAAACGGCCCGAATCCGCTGTCTGACGAAGGGATGCGATGTTAGGCCCAGTGTTTGCCACTTTCAGATGCACCTCGCATGAAGGGGCTTGCAATAGGCGTGGTGTGGGCGCGGTGTGGGCATTCCGGGGCGGGACGCGGCGCGCTTGAAATCTCCAAGGCATGTAATATCGCGGCTCGGCAAAGTGAGGCGCATTGCAGCGCTCGCCAGCTCCGACAAGCAGACCTAGTTGATTTGGCCTAAATGATCCAGCGGAGGCGAAGTGAAGCGAGAACGGAACATGAGAGGAAACATAAAAGATCGCAACAGAAATCTCGGCTCTCACCCCTGTGCGGCATGGAGTATGATTCTGAAAAAATCGCCTATATTAGGTGTAAAACATTATCAGCAAAAGAGCTCAAACCTTAAAAAAAAAAAAAAGAAAAAAAATCACTTTGCAAAAATCCAGAATGGTGCTACATCAGGAATTAGGATCTTGGAAATTGCCTGGAAAAACATTAATTCAAATTCTGTAAACGCTTCTCATTGGTCGGCAGAAACCAGCCAATCAGAATAGGAGTGACAGGGACCCGTTATAAACTATGGAGAAGTATTGACCAATCAAAATCAAAGGCGGGACAGTTCAAAATACAGTAAAAATGCAGAAAAGAGCTGATTGGTTGAGCTAGCGGGAGCTTGGCTATCCTGGCCAATCAGAATAGGAGCGACAGGGACCCATTATAACCTATGGAGAAGTATGGACCAATCAAAAACAAAGGCGGGACAGTTCAAAATACAGTAAAAAATGCAGAAAAGAGCTAATTGGTTGAAATAGCGGGGGCTTGGCTATCTCAGCCAATCAGAGCGAGAGCTACTTGTCCCATTGTAGTCAATGGATAGATCGGGGCAATGAAATCTTGGCTCTCAGCGCCGTGCAGCATGGAGTATGATTTAAAAAATTATTTTATTAGGTGTAAAATATTCACTGAAAAAGAGCAGAAACCTTCTATACACATTCAACAATCAAGTCCCTAACAGTGCGTTTGTCACCGAGACCGGCGCTAAATAAGGAATTGGGATATAGAGAATTGCCGGGAAATACAGTAATTCAAATTCTTTAAGCTCTTCTCATTGGTCGGCAGAAACCAACCAATCAGAATAGTAGCGACAGTGACCCATTATAAGCTATGGAGAAGTATGGACCAATCAAATGAAAAGACGGACAGGTCAAAATACAGTAAAACAGCCAGAAAAGAGCTGATTGGTTGAGCCCAGGCGGCAGAAATGAATCCACCAATCATATGTAGTGCATCTATTTTGAATAGAGAAAGAAGGGCGCGATAAAAGGGCGCCCTAAAAGTTATTACTGTCTATGGGAAATATTCTAGGACTGTGATTGGTTGGGGGGAAGAGGGGCTCATCCAGCTTAGCCAATCAGCGGCTGAGCTACCTTCTCATGGAGTTCTATGGGGAAAAGAAATGCAGAGCGAGCTCTGTTTGTGATTGGCTAACTTAAAAGAGGCGCGGTTATTTGGACTAATGAGAGAGCGAGAGACGCTCTTATGGGTTTTCTAATGCAATCTACAATAAAAACTGTACATGGCCAAAATCAAATGATAATACTGCCGAAGTTGTACCGATCTGTATATAAAATGAACAATAATATGGGGGTAACGAAAAAAATATATTAATTCAATAAATTCATTTTTATTTCTTTATTTTCGTTAGCCAAGGATCAATAGCATGGGTGTAACGAAAATAAAAAAATAAAAATGAATTTATTGAATTAATATTTTTTTTCTTTAACCCAATATTATTGTTCATTTTATATACAGATCGGTACAACTTCGTAAGTCTTATCATTTGATTTCGGCCATGTACAGTTTTATTCCAGATTGCATTAGAAAACCCATAAGAGCGTCGCTCGCTCTCCCATTGGTCCAAATAACCGCGCCTCTTTTAAGTTAGCCAATCACAAACAGAAGACTCAAGATAATCCCTCTCTGTTATTCACACTAGAAGTGAGTGTAACCTAGGTGCCAAAAGTACAACAATATAAAATATCTATCCTAGACGGCACACTAAATAAAAATTAAGTTTTATTTAGAACACGTTAAAAAGTGAAAAATCAATTGTATTCGATCCGCTCATATCAAGCCACAATTAGATAACAGCAATCACAGAAAATACCAACAATTGAAGAGGTAGATCCACAATCTAGGGAATTAAATCACAGAAAACCACTGGCTCTATAGTGCCCTGGGAGTACTATCTAATCCCTAGCCTAGTTTACGGGAAATATAAATCGTCCCGATAAGGACGATCTCGTCTGGAACCTACCCCTACTATATTGTACCCTATAATGCCCTGACCATTAAAAGCAAATTATAGGTAGAATATATACATCTTACTTCAATAACGTTCCAACATGTTTCGGTGCCCACCCAGACCACTTTAGGGGACAAGGATTGGTAGGCAACTATGGATCACAATATAGGAAATAGATTATGGGACCAGAGCATATGGCTCTCAGCGTCCGGATACAGCTATGGTGTGCTCGCTCTGCATTTCTTTTCCCCATAGAACTCTATGAAAAGGTAGCTCAGCCGCTGATTGGCTAAGCTGGATGAGCCCCTCTTCCCCCCAACCAATCACAGTCTTAGAATATTTCCCATAGACAGTAATAACTTTTAGGGCGCCCTTCTATCGCGCCCTTCTTTCTCCATTCAAAATAGACGCACTACATATGATTGGTGGATTCATATCTGCCGCCTGGGCTCAAACAATCAGCTCTTTTCTGCCTTTTTTACTGTATTTTGAACTGTCCCGCCTTTGATTTTGATTGGTCAATACTTCTCCATAGGCTATAATGGGTCCTTGTCGCTCCTATTCTGATTGGCCAGGATTGCCAAGCCCCCGCTAGCTCAACCAATCAGTTATTTTCTGCATTTTTACTGTATTTTGAACTGTCCCGCCTTTGATTGGTCAATACTTCTCCATAGGTTATAATGGGTCACTGTCGCTCCTATTCTGATTGGCCAGGATTGCCAAGCCCCCGCTAGCTCAACCAATCAGCTCTTTTCTGCATTTTTACTGTATTTTAAACTGTTCCGCCTTTGATTTTGATTGGTCAATATTTCTCCATAGGTTATAATGGTTCACTGTCGCTCCTATTCTGATTGGCTGGTTTCTGCCGACCAATGAGAAGCGCTTACGGAATTTGAATTACTGTATTTCCTGGCAATTTCAAAGATCCTAATTCCTGATGTAGCGCAGTTCTGGATTTTTTGAAAGTGATTTTATTTATGTATTTTTTAGTAGGTTTCAGCTCTTTTTCAGAGAATGTTTTACACCTAATAAAGGCAATTTTTTTATTCATACTCTTCACGGACATCTTTAATGGTTTCTCACTGTTTTCCAGCCTGTCTCGAATCGGAATACATGTTAGGCGCAGTCCCGCACTGCGCCCCACACACTGACGAACCGCGGTGAAATGTTCACCGCTTGTATGAGCGCACCTCCTCGGACGGCGAATATTAGGCGCAGCCCCGCACTGCGCCTAAGTCCCCGCACTGCGCCCCACACACTTGTGAGGCGCGACGGACTTTACACCGCATGTATGATCGCACTACCTCGGGCGGCGAATCTTAGGCGCAGCCCCGTACTGCGCCTCACACACTGGCACGGTGGACTTTACATGGTATGTATGAGCGCGGCCCGGCGCCGACATAAATCAGGTGCAAATTTCACCGGAAAACTGACGAAAACATGTGCCCCGACGTGGCAAGATTCATACATGTCGCCCTTTATTTTTTTCATGTTAAAATATTTAATACCTCCTGGGAATAACAATGAATACAGTTGGCTCCACAAGATTGGGTGGGTTTGTGTGATGAGCAGGTACTAGCTACTATGGTGCTGGGCAACAAGAGTGTGACAAGACAGACAAGTCGTGCCTGAGATTTAGGTCTGTTACTAGAGAAGGCTGGGCCCATAGCAAACTTTTGGAGGCCTCCCCCCACAACCTCCTTTCTTGATCGTGAACATTTACTAGTATGTCACAATAATAGTCATTCAGTTACTAGATAATACAAGGAGCAAATACCTCACAATACATATCACTATCATACTGCTACCAAACAAAACCCACTATACCAAGACCAACATCACCAATAACGCTACTACAGTACATATGGTCCTGAATATACCGCCAGAACACAACCACAAACTACCACCGCATAGTGACTGGAAAATACCCCTATACTATTACTGAATAAAGATCAGTATACAAAGACCAATATTACTGCCATACAGTAAACTTTAAGGGGTAATTACCAGTGTATGGAGGCATTGTACAGACGTATAAGTGGATTACAGTGCAGTTACATAGAGGTCATGTTTTCTTTGATGAGTTTTTCACTTTCCATTTGCATCCAGTACAATATTCTATGATGACTTCTCCTGGCCACCATTCGTCCTTGCAAAATTTTCAGACAATATCTTAGAATCCTCTTTTTGCAACACTTCCCTCAATGTCCCCCACATCTGTACAAATTTCCCATGGGTGGTAGAGCAGGAACAGACCATGTTTTGGAGGTAACATCTCCTAGGTGGGTGGATCCTTGCACCACAGAGTATCAGCTGCAGACATGATGCATGATTTTTAAGGGGGGCAGGGGATGCCGTTTAGCACTGTCATGATTTTTGCAGTGTTTCTGTTCTTTTTTATGGATTTCCCAGTTAGACTACAATGGACTATATCAGACTAATGTTGAAGCCATTTCTTTAATTAAATGGTCAATGAGGGATGTTGTCGGGAGAGTTTATTTAAATAAATAGTTTTTTGTGTTGTGCCAGTTTGTTTCTTTTACCATTTTATTCCAGTGTTATTAATAAAGGTTTTTTACAGATGCCTCAGTGTCACTAGCGCTGATGGTAAGTGTCAGCCTTAGGGGGTTGACAAAATAAAAACACCAATCCAAGCACGAGTAATAGAGAGACATCCATCAGACACCTCTTTTGCTAACACTGAAAAAAAACATGGTAAAAAAGCACAACAAAACAACACCAAAACACTTTATTTAAATTAAAACTCCTTGACAGCATCCCTTATTTACCGTTATATTACAAAAATGGAGACAACACTGGTGGAATGGAATCCAATGTAGTCCAGAGGGGAAGCCTGTGAAATAAAAAAAATAAAAAAACACTAATCAACACTTGGCTGATAGCTATCTGAGGTGCCTAGGTAGCAAAAGTACTAAATATGGCCTTACAGACAGGCAGACCTGTCTTTTAGATAGCAAGCCTCAATTCAGCAGGTTGCCCCTCATATTAGTTAGCCCATGCTATAGGATAGGTATCCCCTCCCAAAAAAGCTTGGTATCTAGGTGGATATTCCACCTATTATGTGGTATGACCAGGGTAGGTAGGATCAACAGTAAGTAAGGCTCCAGCTAGGCAAGGACCTAGGTACGTAAGTAGAAAAAGCTCTAGGTAGGTTCTCAGGCCCCCTGTAGATAGCTATGTAGGCATGCAAAGTTCCAGGTAGGAAGGTAGGCGGCACAGTACCTGAGGTCCACCAGTGGAGTTAATTAGTGGGGCCTATCAGTTGAGTTGATTCTTTGAGCCCACCCTATTGGTACTGTACATGACAGAACATGACTTTTTCACTCTGCCTTGTGCATTCTACCTCTCTTCCTTTGCCTTTCACCCTGAAAGGAGCTCCAGGCATGGAGCAGACCATGCTTAGGGCCACACCAAGATCAGGGCCCCACCAGGAGATAACCCTGTTCCCATATGGGCCAGTCTGAGCCTGGTTTTAATTCCCTCTTTCAAGAATACAAAGCCCTACTATGTTAGCAAAAAGGTAAAGAGGATTAACCTAAGAATCCTCCAGTCAAATTGTGTTAACCAGCACCAGGAAGGGACAGGTACATATAAAATGATCTCAAAGGGTACAGGGAATATCCTATAACATGTGGGCTTCATCTTGAAGCAGTGGAGAATAGACACTGTGTTTAAAAAATGTAGAATTCAAAATCACCCCCCTTGACATGAAAACTAAGCTAATAAAACCTGGCAGCAGTAACAGCTTATTAATTAACTACTTAGTCATATGAAAAAGTTTGGGCACCCCTATTAATCTAAATCATTTTTAGTTCTAAATATTTGGGTATTTGCAACAGCCATTTCAATTTGATATATCTAATAACTAATATTGCACATTTTGTGTTAGTACAATAAACCTAATTTCAATCCGGAAATATTACTGTGTCCATCAGTTATTAGATATATCAAATTGAAATGGCTGTTGCAAACACCCAAATATTAAGAACTAAAAATTATTAAGATTAATAGGGGTGCCCAAACTTTTTCATATGACTGTAATTAATACACTTGTTACGCTAAATTTTGTGTGTCATCATTTACAGTACGTTTCAAGTAACAATAGGAAGTGAAAGGCAAAATAGTAATAGGAAAGGAATCATAGACCACAGTGTCACTTTGTACCACAGTAATTAGGGGATCCATTACAGATTCTTCCCAGAGCCACAGTAGCATCAAGTTAGATGCCTCTACCTCCACCTGCATTATTTTTCTGGAATGTAAATCTACAGGACCTTGAAAAGTTACAGAAAACAGTAAGTATATCAGGAGGTTAACTGGGTTAAGTATTAGGGTCAAGGTTTTGCTAGTTCTTACGGTAAATTTACCATTCCTGAACCTCCTACAGTTCCATCTTGCTCCCGGTGCAGCCTAATTCTCAGTCAAGCATCATCTTGTTGCTCCAGGTGTGGTGTCACAATCAGTCAACAACACCAACGATATTTACATTGACTAGAATAGACGCCCCACCTGGAGCGCCAAAGTCATGTTGGATCACACTGGGAATGAAGAGGGATCAGTAGTGTTAAAGAAAGGTAAGTAAAGCCTGAAAGCAAGTAAAAAACTACAAGTCTTATCCTAAACCCAGGTTAAGGCTAGAGTTCAATTCAGACCAATTGGAACCAAATCTTTTGGATTTGGG
>JAODAL010058666.1:0-21955 GCA_025379985.1 Phyllomedusa bahiana | reverse complement strand
AACCCTTTGATACCGTTTGGACACATGCAAAATAATAAGATTTTTTTTATAGTTTACTACAAATAGAGGATTTATGTATTTTGTTTGATGTTTAATTAATCTTGGACATGCCAGTAAAAGCAGACATTAATGAACCAATTATTATTCATGCCCACATGCAAATATTTAGATAAGTTACTGTGTTTCCATGGGTTGTGTCATTTAACCATTTCATATCATGTAACAATTTGTCTATAAAATAAATTTTTTGGGGGTTTTTTGCTCCCAGATGTTTTTGATCAACCGTGACCCATCATTAGTAACCACGGGCCCTCACCAAAAATCACCCCCTTTTGGGGTAGAAGGCATCTGCCACTCTAACACCGAGCTGTGCTGTTTATATGATTTGACGCTGAATTTTCTATAAAAGCAAAAAAAATCTGTGAAGTGAGATATGGGGACATGTAGAAGGGGCGCCAGAAGTCTGGTGTTTTCTCACCCACAGCGCTGCCCATTCCATTAGCGAAAAATCCCCCCAAAACCCCTTTATCGATGCATTACGAGCGCAAGCAGCATTTTAAATGCCCTATTTGGGGGGTTATGGGAGCGGGCCCGCAAAAACGTTTAACTATAGATTTAATTTTTCACAGCATTTCTAGTGCAAACGCGGAACGGGTATACACTTTAAAAGGATATACCTGACCAAAATGTCATTCTACTAAATGCACCTGATTTATGCCCCTTAAGCATTTTTCTAAATCTAACCCTTTCTACGATTTTAATCACTAAAAATTGGCGTTTAAATCCAAATTTCTACAGGGGCCTCAAGTGACTCAGATCCCACCTACATACAGTGATTTGACAGTTTGCCTTACACACTCTGAACAATAAATTTGTAAATCAACGATTTGGGGGTAAGCAGGACTCCTACTTTTCTTAAGGAAACCCCAATCAGATTTTCTCTGTTTTTTTTCCCCAAAACCCTTTCCCGAACCCTACAAACCTATATATCACAGAGATCATCTTCAATCTCTGTATCAAATTCTGCTTTCAGGGCAGCAAAAAACACCTGACAGGTTCACTTTAAAATACTTTTTAACATATGTAATCTAACTTGACTTCTATCACGATCTCATACCACAAAACTACCCTTTAGATCCAATCCCCTCTTTCATTTAAACCCTTTTTTTTTCTTTTTTGTTTTTAAAGAATATAAATTTTAACTGTCTCTCCCTCAACACAGTGCCGGCAAACATCTCCAGTCAAACAAAAAAAAAGAGTATACACTATATATACATACTATAAAGATTTTCCTTTCTCAAAATCCTCTTTTTTGTAACTTCTTTTCACTTTTTTCCTCAGCTAAATCAAAAAACCTAAAAATTTTCATTGACCTCATTAAAATACCCTCTTAAAATTTAAAAACTCGCATCCTCTGGCATCATAACATCCCAAATTTTAAATTTGGGCCCCTAAATTATCTATTTAAAAACACCAAAAATCACATCTTCACAGTTAACCCTAACAAAAATTTGACTTGGACCAGCTACCTCATCCTTTGCTACATCCAAGCCCTTTTTTTCTCGAAAATTCTACATTTATCGCTCATCTTCACATTAAACCCAAAGTTTTTTACTGCAATATTTCCTTACAGCTTATTTTTTAAAGAGGTATTTTGTTTTTTTAAAATTATTTTAAAAACATGTAGGAAAAGGTAAAAAAAGGGAACGTTCCCAAATTTTACATTGACCTTCTGATTTAAGTTGTCTTCTGTTAGGAGCTGATTTTATCTCCTTCTTTTGCAGACAAGTTTCCTTAGTTACCAACTACCTCTCTCTGCTCTCTCTCTGCTGTTACAGGCTACAAGCGGTGGTCAGGATGATGACTAAATTCCTGCGTGATCCTGTCTTTGAATGTGGAGCTCATTTCCTTTTCTTACTAAAAAGGTTTTTTTTAACCCTTTTTAGAGCTCTTAGCCTTGTTAACTTTTGTTTAAAAAACCTCTTTTGCACTCATGTCACTGTAACAGGATCAGCTTGGAACAGCAGAACTGATATTCCAATAATGCTTTTAAAAAACCAACCTGGAGGGTGTCCAGGAAATTTCTCAAATTTTTTTATTGAGGACTCAAATTTTAAAAAATATCTTTTCCCCAAACAAATTACTTTAAATTTTTAATATTTCCCCATTTTTAAAAGGTCACAAACCCAAAAAACCTATAGCCCCAAATTTGGGACAAATAAAATAGCCCAAATGGGACAAGTAAAAATTTTTTAAAGGGCCCCCAGAACGCTACGATGACTTCTCCCAGCCACAGCTTGTATAAGGTTTTCTGCCCAGACATCTTTGGTTCCTCACTTTTCCCAGCACCTTTTTTCTACAGTTTCTCAACCTACACAAACTTTCTAACTTAATGCTACCCCCAGTTCTTTGTCTATTGGTTCCCAAATTTCCCAATTATTAGTGTATCTACTGTGGGACCAAGGGCCCCAAAAATACTTAAAAAAAAAGGGGTGTTATAAATTTTGGGTTCCTTTTAGAAATTAGTCCCTTACCTTTCCCTAAAAAACAGTAGGGGAATATTTACAGTGCCCTTTAAAAAATTTTAGCTGCTAAGCAGTTTAACCCGGACATTTTTATTTTACCACACGGGTTAAAGTCCAATCTTTTATCCCCCAAAAAGGGTAATTTTGCCGGGAACCCACATTTAATTTTTGTTTTCAGTTATCCTAAATAGTAACAGTGTAAGAAAAACCCCGGGAAAACATTTTTTTTCAGCCCTTCTTCTTTAAAGGGTTTGGTTAAAAGGAGTTTTTCCCCAACCACCTTTTTTAGTTTCACGGGACATTGCCCTATCCCCTGTCCTGGAACGCAGCATGAAAACCCCAAACCTTGCAGGGCCCCAAAAAAGATTTAAAAGGGGGGAAAAAAAAGGTCTTTTCCCACCATTTTATTTTTACGGGACTTTGGCCTCCCTGTCCCCCGGCCACAGCATGACCCCCTTAAAACCCTGTTTGATCCCCCAGTTCAAAAAAAGTGGCACTTTTGCTATTTTGAACAGTGACGGGTAATTGAGTATATTTTTTGGTAACTGACATTTGTTTACAAAAATTTTTTTTTGGGAAAAGTTTTATTTAGTTTTACATTTTATCATTTTGCTTTTTTTTTTAAGTGTGAAAACATCAAATACACCCTCCCTGCATTTTTTTAAAGGTTTTTTTTTTTAAGTGTAGATGTGTTAATTCGCCCCGCCCCCCATAAGTAAAAAAATGTCCTAATCTCCCCAAAACACTTCTTAGTTGAGAAGACATTTGCCCCTCTGCTTTAAGGATTGTCTTAATTTTGGTTATTTTTCCTCCCCTTTTGTGGTTAGGGACGATCCCTGGGTCGGAGGACCCTTTTGGGCCCGAAAATTTTAAAAAAAAATTGTGCTTTGTGTCCGCCCCCAGCCCTTTTTGCCCCCTTCCTCACGTCATTTTCAAATTTGTTTTTTGGAAAATTTGAAGCTTTGATTCCCAAGGTTTTAGAGCCGTGTGTAGCTTTTTTTTTGTTGGGGGGGCCGCTGCCCGGGGGGGATTTTAAGGGGTGGGGGTGGAGGGCCCCGGCTGGTTGTCCTTATTAACACGCAGGTTTAGCAGCCGGGCCGGAGTTAAGGGGTGTGGGAGAGCCGGCTGGCGTCTGATCTATTAACACGAGGTTTTAAAAAGCCCTTATGGCGCCCAACATCAACAGTCGTGCTGAAGCAGAGTGCGGAAGCGGAAGTGTGTGAGGTAAGACCTTCAGCCTTCCTCAGTACACAGTCAAGACCTGGGTAGCGCTTCCCCCTCCGAAATGAGTGCGGACCAATTGGCTTCACTTGGAAATACTGGTGGTTAACGCTCCTTTTCCACCCAGGTGCCCCTTTTTCTTGGCTTTCCCTTTTTCTCATTTTACTCAACGTGCTGGAGGAAATTGTCTCTGTACTTTGTTCTCTGTCCGTGCCCCATACTCCATGTCCTCTGAATAACCTCACTGGTCAAGTTTTCCTGTACCTCCCTTGTACAATTCAGAGGAATTTTTTTACCAGCTATTTTGTACATGCAAGATTTTTAGTAGTTTAATTCTAGAAAAAACATTTATAAAATAGGATGGAATTCCACCATGTCTTTGTTTCTCTTTTTTAATTGTTTTAAATGGGTTTGTTCAAACAGGGATTGTTTAGCTATGTTAAAGATCTTGCAAAAAAAGTCATTTTGCAATATGTGTCCTTTAAACAGTGCCCTCCTATTCTGTTTCTGACAGCACCATCACCCTTTGAGCCACTCTTGACAATTGTGAAGAACAAATGTCTGTTGAAACAAATTTTTTTTTATAATATGACCTGTAGTATAGCTGCATGTCACAGCAAAAATGCCCCCAAAAATTCAAAGGCATTACCTTTGAGTCACTTTGGAAATTGTGAAGAAACAAATGTCTGTAGAAACAACATTTTTTTATAATAGGACCTGTAGTATAGCTGCATGTCACAGCAAAATGCCCTCAAAAATTCAAAGCATGACCCGTGAGCCACTTTGGATAATTGTGAAGAACAAATGTCTGTTAGAAACAAATTTTTTTAGAATAGGACCTGTAGTATTGCTGCATTTCAAAGCCGCATGACCCAAAAAATTATAAAAATGACTTCTCAGCCACTGTTAATAATTGTGAGATAGAAATGCCACTTAGAAGCCACATTTCTGTTCCAAAGGACCATGATTATTGCTGTATCTCACAGCAACATGACCCCAAAAAATTATAAATATATGAACATCCTGGCAACATTTCTTCAGACTTCTTAATGGACTTGGGTCCATCATGACACATACACACTTTATTATTTCCACACACCAAGGGCGGCATGTATGATAGGGGCTGTGCCAGATATCTGGTATCCTTTCACCCCGATATCAGGTACAGCCCCGTTCGCTAAATTTTTAAATGGCCCCGACGCCAATATCAAGCACATTACATAGCACCCGCGGCAATTGTAGGCGCATAGAACAGGTATACAGTCGCCCCTCGCTATATCGCGGTTCACTTATTGCGGCTTCACTATATCGCAGATTTTTTTAAAAGTATATCTATCTGGATCTAATTCTGTATTGCGGGATTTTCGCTATATTGCGGGATTTTGTGTTACGGAATGGAAGGCGACCAACCCCAGCAATGTGCTCTGTATCCTGGACGCTGCATGGCTGATTGATTAAGAGCATATAAAGTGTTAATAAGAGTGTGGGATATATTTATAGGAGAGCGGGGAGGGTTTATAAAGCCTTAAAATATGTATAAATAATAAAATAAGTATAATGCCGCTACTTCACGGATTTTCACCTATTGTGGGGGTCTCTGGAAAGTAACTCCCGCGATAGGTGAGGGATCACTGTACCACTTTCAAAGTGATATACCGGAGCCAGAAATGTTGTACTAGCGCTAGAATGCGCCTGATTTATGTACCGCTGTAGAGCGGGTTCATAAATCAGGCGTATTCTATGCCAGTATAATGCACATGAAATTTGGCCTGTTTCATCCATGTCGCCCATAATGTCTGTTCACCATTGGCACTAAGGGGGTATCCCTACCATATACATTAATTGCATACCGATAGGATATGCCATCAATGTGTAATAGAGATGGGACCCACACCTATCTCTAGAATGAGCCACAAAACCTCTCTGTTTTAAACAGTGAGGTGATCAGCTGTACTTGGAACTTCCATTGGTTTCCAAAGGAAGCTTCTGACCACCTCTCAGCTCAAAACTGAGACATTTTGGGGATCGTTCTTAAAATAGAAGTGGTCATCAATGTGTAATGGAGCCAAAGGACATTCACTTCTTTGCCTTTCTGTGACTCTTCCAGTCTCTCTGCATCTCTGTGACATCTCTGAATCTCTGCCAGCTGATGTGACACTCTAAGCTCAGTGGCCATTTCCATCTGAGAACATTCTGCTTGAAGCTTAACAATGGCAAGGTACTGTTGATCAATTGTAAGGTGTTGCGGTCTTATGTTGTCAAAATGTGAACAGCATGATGAGGAGAACTGTTTAAATCCCAATTCTCCTAAATGTCTTGGGCGATTCAGGGATCAAACACCTGTTGGGAATTTTGCCATTGAGCTCCTTTTTAGAGATCAGCAATTTGTGCAAAACGTACTGAAACATTGAACAGTTGGACATGTGCATTCTAAAGTTAAGAGATGGTTTCATTTAAAGAAAAAAATTCAAAAAATTTAATGTTCATCCTGATATTTCAGCTAAAAGTCAAATATCCCAAGTAGTGATGAGCGATTACAATGACTATCGTCATCGGGTCGATAGTCGATATCGGCAATTATCAATAAGATATTCGATAGTCGATAATAGATTATCACCGATGACCATTAAAGTCTATGGGAGAGCAACAACACCTTCATTCTTACACCCAAACAGGGCTGGAGAAGCTGGAATTAACATCCACAACGTCAAATGGATCGTGCTACATCTTAGGCAACTACTTAGGTTATAAAACCACACAAAAAAAATCACAGACCATTCACTATCCCTGTCTTGCACAAACATTGACCCTTAAATCTGCATGACCCACAAATTAAAAAAGTGCCAGAAAGCAGTATGATTTGAACCATCATTTTACTTGAATGGACATTGAATATCCCCTGTCCTGGAATGCAGCAGAGCCCCAAACCTGCATGACCCCAGTTTTAAAAAAAGTGCCAAAAAAGGAGTCTTCAACCCCCATTTTAGTTTACTGGACATTGACTATACCTGTCCTGTACCAACAGTATGACCATTAAAACTGTCTGACCCACAGATTAAATGTGCCGAAAAAGTAGTCTTTCAACCACCATTTTAGTTTCATGGACATTGACCATACCTTTTCCTGGACCACAGCATGACCCCCAAAAACCTGCATGACCCCCACATTTAAAAAGTGCCGGAAAAAGGAGTCTTTCAACCACCATTTTAGTTTCATGGACATAGACTATCCCTGCCCCTGGAACGCATAAATAAACCCCAAACCTGCATGACCCCCAGTTTTAAAAAAGTGCTGGAAAAAAGAGTCTTTCAACCACCATTTTAGTTTTCATGGACATTGACCATACCTGTCCTGGGCCACAGCATGACTCTTAAACCTGTTTGATCACACGATCAAAAAGGGGCACAATGCTATTTTGAACAGTGATGTCATTTAGTATATTTTTTGGTAACTGACAGTTGTTTACAGAATTTATTTAGGGAAGTTTTATTTAAATTTTTACATTAATACCATTTTGCTTTTTTTTTAAAGTGTGATAACATACAACATACACCCCCCTGCAGTTTTTAAAGGTATTTTTTACACGTGTAGATGTGTTTAAATTCGTCCGACACCCCATAAGTAATAAAAATGCCCTAATCACCCCCAAAACACTTCTTAGTGAGAAGACATTTGCCTCCTGTCTGAGAGTGATTCAGCCAATCAATTCAAGGGTTTCATTTTTCCTCCAAAAACCTTCTTCATGATTAGGGACAGACTCCCTGGAGATTCAGATGATGCGACCCCATAGTGACTCCAGCCCAGAAAATTTTAAGCCTCAAATTGTGCAATTTGTGTCCAGCCCTGGACCCTTTTTGACACTACTTAACCTACAGAAATCACCTTTTCAAAATCTGATTTTTTAGAGAAATTTGAAGCTCTCCTGATTGCCCCTAAGGGTGAGAGCCAGTGCTGCCATCAGCTATCTTTTTAACGCGGGGGTCCAGCTGCCGGGGGACAGACTTACAGTGGGTGCGGTTAGAGCCCAGGATAGCGTCCGTCATCTATTAACAGGCAGCTTCAGCTAGCAGGGCCGGAGTTACTTTGGGTGTGGTGAGAGCCCAGGCTGGCGTCTGTCATCTATTAACATGCAGGTTAAAATGCCCTTACGACGCCGCAACATCAACAGTCGTGCTGAAGCAGAGTGCGGAAGCGGAAGTGTGAGGTAAGACCTCCAGCCTTCCTCAGTACATAGTCAAGACCTGGGTAGCGCTTGCTCCTCCGTATGAGTGCGGACCAATTGAGCTTCACTTGGAAAAAACTGGTGGTTAACGCTCCTGTTCCACCCAGGTGGCCCTTTTTCTTGGCATTCTTTTCTCATTTTACTCAACGTGCTGGAGGAAAATTGTCTCTGTACTTTGTTCTCGGTCCGTGCTCCATACTCCATGTCCTCTGAATAACCTACATCTGTTTAAGTTTTCCTGTACCTCCCTTGTACAATTCAGAGGAATTTTTTTTACCAGCTATTTTGTACATGCAAGATTTTTAGTAGTTTAATTCTAGAAAAAACATTTTTAAAATAGGATGGAATTCCACCATGTCTTTGTTTCTCTTTTTAATTGTATTAAATGGGTTGTCTCAATACAGGGATTGATAGCTATGTTAAAAGATCTTGCAAAAACAAGTCATTTTGAATATGTGTCCATTAACAGTGTCCTACCTATTCCTGTTTCTGACAGCACCATCCCCTTGAGCCACTCTTGACAATTGTGAAGAACAAATGTCTGTTAGAAACAACATTTTTTTTATAATAGGACCTGTAGTATAGCTGCATGTCACAGCAAAATGCCCCCAAAAATTCAAAACATGACCCATGAGCCACTTTTGACAATTGTGAAGAACAAATGCTGTTAGAAACAAAAATTTTTTTATAATTTATGACCTGTAGTAAGCTGCATTTTCACAGCAAAATGCCCCCAAAAATTCAAAGCATTAACCTTTGAGCCATTTGGACAATTTGTGAAGAAAAAATTGTCTGTTAGAAACAACATTTTTTTATAATAGGACCTGTAGTTTTAGCTCATGTCACAGCAAAATCCCCCCAAAAATTCAAAGCATGACCCTTGAGCCACTTTGGATAATTGTGAAGAACAAATGTCTGTTAGAAACAAAATTTTTTTAGAATAGGACCCTTAAAGTATTGCTGCATTTCAAGGCCGCTTGACCCAAAAAATTATAAAAATGACCTCTCAGCCACTATAAAAAATTGTGAGGGAAAATGCCCTTAGAAGCCACATTTCTGTTCCAAAGGACCATGATTATTGCTGTATTCTCACAGCAACATGACCCAAAAAATTATAAAATATGACTTTCAGCCACATTAAAAATTTTTGAGAGGAGAAATGCAACTTAAAAGCCCACATTTCTGTTCCAAAGGACCATGATTATTGCTGTATCTCACAGCAACATGACCCAAAAAATTATAAATATGACTTCTAAGCCACTATTAAAAATTGTGAGGGAGAAATGCCACTTAAAAGCCACATTTCTGTTCCCAAGGACCATGATTATTGCTGTATCTCACAGCAACATGACCCCAAGAAATTATAAATATGACTTCTCAGCCACTATTAAAAATTGTGATGGAAGAAATGCCACTTAGAAGCCACATTTCTGTTCCAAAGGACCATAATATAGCTGTATCTCACAGCAACATGACCTCAAAACCATTGACAATGCGAAAACTTCTAAAGATAAAGTGAGAAAAATGGAATATGGTTGTTGTCATGAAACCTTGCTGTCTTTTACAGTCTCCTCACAGCAAAACCAGCAAAATGAACTGTTGGGAAAAGAGAATAAAAATTGCAGTAAGAAATGATCATTTTAAGAAGTTTTCAATGAGGACCTTTTTCTGTTTGAAGAGGAATGTGAATAGACCGGCAACTAATCGGTGACCTCGGCAATTGGGGCCACAACATCATCAGAGATCCATGCCTGATTCATCTTGATGAAAGTCAAACGATCCACATTATCTGTGGAAAGCCGGATGCGTTTGTCTGTAATGACTCCCCCCAGCTGTGCTGAAGGTCCGCTCAGATATGAACCTGGCTGCTGGGCAGGACAACACCTCTATGGCGTGGCGAGCAAGCCGGGCCATTCGTCCATTTTGGATCCCCAGAAGTCTATGGGTCCGGAACACATCCAAAAACATGGGTGTTGAGACGCAGATAGTGTGCACCATGATCTTAAGCTGGTCCTGTGTTTGGATGTGTGCCCTGCATTGCATGCGTTGGTGAGGTGGTAAATAAGATTGTCCAGAGGTCACCCATTAGGCTTCTGCCACCTTCCCTGCTGCTGCCGCTACGCCTACTTGGCACTCTACTGCTGTCACGTCGCTGATATTGTTCCACCATGACATTTGAAAAACGTGAATCAGACGCGACAGATGTCTCCATTGATCATCAGCAAGGTCTGCATTTCCTGCATTTTACTCTCTATTTGGGTGGGTGGAAGGAAAGTGCTGAGTTATGTTTTGTACCGGGGATCCAGGAGGGTGGCCACCCAAGTAACTGTTTTTCTTTTTTGATGGCCTTAATGCGAGGATCATGTTGGAGGAAAGGAGCATCCAAGCACTCATGTGAAAGATGGAGCCTTGTTTTCCCCAAGCCTTGGGTCGAGGGGCACTAGCAAAACTGATCTTCCTAATCTTCCTCCTCCGCCTCAAATTCGCGCCAACCTCTTTCCAAGGCAGGGACGTCGGTAACGTCGGTGTCTAGGAATACCTCCTCCTCCTCCTCTGCTGCCTCCGGCACAGCTTCAACACAGCCCTGACTTGCCTGAGATGATGCACCCTGAGAGCTGATGTGCTGCCTTGCACTAGCCCTGGACCCCGAACCACTGCCTAATGAAGACCGATAAAATTGAGAAACTGTCGGGCCTTGTGGATTCAATGGAGAGAAAGGCTCCGTGTCCGCATCTGTGTCCGTCTCCTCCTCCGTCGCTGGCGGGAGCTGTTGTTTCAGAGTGTGTAACGATCATTCCAGAACTAAGATCAACACAATGATCATGCTGACAAGGGCATCATCTGCACTGACCATTTTGGGGGCTTCTTCAAAACTGGCAAGGATGGTGCAGAGCTCTTTCACTGCCCCCACTCCTCGGTGGTTAAAACACCCAAGGTCCGCACCGCTGCTTGTCAGGCCATGTGTCACTTCGTACTGCGAAATTGGCATTGCGCTGCTGCCACAATCGCTGGAGCATGTGGAGGGTGGAATTCCAGGTTTTGCCACGTCAACAATAAAGACGGTTGACAGTAGGCCGAGCTAAACGCTGCAACGCAGCCAGGCGGGACGAAGCGGGGTGCGAACGGCGGAAGTGCGAACTCAGACCTCGAGCCTTTCCTCAGCAGGCATTCCAGACCCGGTAGCTTTTTTAAAAATTTTCCCTGGACGACAAGGTTCATGACATGTGCCAGGCAAGGGATGTGCTCCAGCCCTACCGGATCTTCGCCCGTTATCACACATCACCTTCCCTGGCACAAGGGTCTTGTCACCCAGCCAGCCTCGGCCCTCGTTGCGGAGAGCTGTCCACAGCTCCTGACCTGTGTGTGGACGGTCTCCAAGACAGATTAATTTCAACACGGCCTGGTTTCTCTGGGCACATGATGCCACCGAGGACCTTGGGGGAAAGAGCCCTGCACCATCCCTGCAGTTTTGAAGAGCGTGCGCCCCAGCCTCAGAGCCACCGTCACCCCCAGAGGCATTCACCCAGCTCACCGAGTGAGCTGTCACAGAGATGTAGCGGCCTTGGCCGTGCTTACTAGTCCATGTGTCGGTGGTCAGATTTGGGCTTTTCCGGCCCCCAACGCAGACAACGCGCTTGAAATTTTAGATGAACACGTGGCTGGCCAGGGCAGGGACGGCTTTTCTGGCAAAGAAATGCCTGCTCGGCATCTGGTATTGGGGCAGGCAAGGGCCATGACGTGGCGGAACCCATCTGTGTCCACCAGACGGAAAGGCAATATTTCCAAGGCCAAAAGCCTGGCAATGCCGGGCATTCAGGCTTTGGCTTTGGGATGGTTTGGTTAAAGTGTTTCTTCTGCTCCCAAACCTGGAAGACAGAAGGCTGGCTGCTTTGACTGGCCTCTGTACGGCGGGGCAGGTCGTCAAACTGGCGGAAAGAGAAGGGGTAGGATGGGTCTCTGGTGGTGCTGATGGTACTCGGGCGACGGTGGAGGCTTGAAGCGGAGGCTGAATCCCCGATCATGACTCTGAGAGACATGGGCAGCTGGGAACGCTCGGTTGGGGGGAGGAGGAGGAGGGGGCGGAGACAGAGGTGTGACAGTGGTTGGAGTCCCGACGTCGGTCTGGCCTTTTTTGGCCAAGTGTTGCCTCCATTTCAACTTATGCATTCGCTGCATGTGACTAGACATGTTGGTGGTGGTTAACCACCTAAGATTCTTGCCTCTACTTATGCGTTTACGGCAAAGGGGGGCATATACATCGCTGGGTGAATCAGAGGCTTGCTCAAAGAAGGCCAGCTTTAGAGGTCCTGGGCCTTTTTGACGGCGATAAGCGAGGACGGGGTTTTTCCCCTGACCGTGGCTGGCGGAATCATATCAGCGGACTTTTTGCGACCGCCCTCTCCCTTTTTGAGGCGGACCCGTTTCTGACACATACCCATCGTCTTCCTCCTCGTCCGTGATGAAGCGCTCCCCAAGCAAATTCTGCTGAAAAGACCACGTTGGATCCGCAATGTCGTCATCATCATCATCAAAAATAGGTGACTTGGTCTCCTGACATTCTGCATCCAGGAGCAGGGCCACAAGCAAGAGGGACTGCAAGGCGTTGCCGACTGCCCGGGATTTTTACTGATTGACCGGCTTCCTTCTCCTCCTCGATGGCATCAGTAACTGGGCGTCAGAGCAGAGAAAAATCATCCTCTTTGGCTCTTATCTTTAACATGCCTTCTGACCCCAACCGCATTTTTTTGTCATCAAAGAGGGTCTTCAGAAAATGGATTATCCACAGTGTGGGTACCGAGTTGACATTTTGGGCTGCTTCATGTTGGACGGTGCTAATGATTATGACGACATTGGTGGCGTGACTGGCAGGACGAGGAGGTAAGGGCTGCTGGATGCAGGTTGCATTAACCACTGAAGGACAGTTGGCGACGCTGTTCGTTTACTGAGATTCACAGGGCCCTGACCCAGCGTTGCCAGGCCGGCCGGTCCTGCAACTGACGATCCGCTGGCATGGGTGTTTTCGCCAGCACTGGAAGGTGCACCTTCTCTCATACCTCTACCTCCATGTCCTACCCCCCCTCTTTGCTCGCTTACCACCTGAATTTCGCTCCATGTTCAGAAAGATAAAAATTTGGGAAGGGATGGGGAAAAGTTTTGGAAAGTCTCTTATTAAAAGATGGCAAATCACAGGTATTTCAAATCCCTCAAATCAAAACAAAATTGCTTTATTCAAATTTAACTACAAAGTAGCTCTATGAACAAAGCTTGACTGACCAAAAGTGAAAAAAACACCTGTCTGAAATGTATAGGGGGTAATAAAAGGTATTTTTTTGGCACCTATCAATTCATCTGTGGTGATACTAAATTGCTGTATTCAAATTTAACTACAAAGTAGCTCTATTTAACAAAGCTTGACTAACCAAAAGTGAAAAAAACACCCGTCTGAAATGTATACAGGATTTTATAAGGTATTTTTTGGCACCTATATTCACCTGTGCTGACTACTAAATTGCTGTATTCAAATTTAACTACAAAATAGCTCTATGAAAAAGCATGGGCTGACCAAAAGGAAAAAAACACCCGTCTGAAATGTATTCGGGATAATAAAAGGTATTTTTTTGGCACCTATCAATTCACCTGTGGTGAAAATACTAAATTGCTGTAATTCAAATTTAACTACAAAGTTGCTCTATGAACAAAGCTTGACTGACCAAAAGAGAAACAAACACCTGTCTGAAAAGTATACGGGATAATAAAAGTTAATTTTCGTCACCTACCACTTCACCTGTGGTGACTACAAAATTGCTGTATTCAAATTTAACTGCAAAGTAGCTCTATGAACAAAGCTTGACTGACCAAAAGTGAAAAAAACACCCGTCTGAAATGTTTACGGGATAATAAAAGGTATTTATGCACCTATCAATTCACCTGTGGTGACTACAAAATTGCTGTATTCAAATTTAACTGCAAAGTAGCTCTATGAACAAAGCTTGACGACCAAAAGTGAAAAAAACACTGTTAAAAAGTATACGGATATTAAAAGGTATTTTTGGCACCTATCAGTACACCTTTGGTGACTACAAAGTTGCTGATTTTTAAATTTAACGGCAAAGTAGATCTATCAACAAAGCTTGACTGACCAAAAGTGAAAAAAACACGTATCTGAAATGTTTCGGAAAAATAAAAGGTATTTTTGGCACCTTTCAATTCACCTGTGGTGACTACAAAAATTTCTGTATTCAAAATTTAACTGCAAAGTAGCTCTATCAACAAAGCTGTAAGTGGCGCCAAAGTGAAAAAACACGTATCTGAAATGTATTCGGAAATGAAAGGAATTTTGGCACCTTTCAATTCACCTGTGGGTGACTAAAAATGCTGTATTTCACTTTAAGTGCAAGGGCCTCAATTGAACAAAGGCTTGTAGTGCGCCAAAGTGAAAAAACACGTATCTGAAATGTAATTCGGATAATGAAAGGTATTTTTGGCACCTATCAACCTGTGTGACTACAAAATTTCTGATTCTAATTTAACTGCAAAGGGGGCCTTTTCAACAAAGCTGGAATGGCAAAATTTAAAAAGAACAAACCTATCTGAAAAAGTTTACTGATAATAAAAGGTGGAGTTTTGCACCTAACAAAGAAACCTGCAGTTACTAGAAAAGATGTTGTATCCTAATATAGTTCAGGGTGCCAATTCAGGAAATATTTCAATAGAAAACGTTAATAATAAAAGGCTAATTGCAGTGCAATGTCTACACTAAGGGCGACATGTATGAACTCGCCGTGTCGGAGCACGCCGTTCGGGCCTGATTTTCAATGTGAAATTGCGCCTGATATTATGTCGGGGCCAGGGCGCGCTCATACATACTATTAAAGTCCCGCCGCGCCTCGCCAGTGTTTGAGGGGCAGTGCGGGACCGAGGCGCCAGTGCGGCGCTGCGCCAAAGATTCGCCCGACCGGGGGGTAGCGCACTCATACATCGGGGGAAAAGTCCGCCGCGCCTCGCCTGTGTGTGCGGCGCAGTGCGGGGACCTAGGCGCAGTGCGGCGCTGCGCCAACGATTCGCCGCCGGAGGTAGCGCACTCATACATGCGGGGAAAAGTCCGCCGCGCCTCGCCTGTGTGTGCGGCGCAGTGCGGGGACCTAGGCGCAGTGTGGCGCTGCGCCAAAGATTCGCCGTCCGAGGAGGTGCACTCATACATGCGGGGAAAAGTTCCCTGCGCCTCACCAGTGTGTGGGGCACAGTGCGGGGACATGGGCGCAGTGCGGGACTTAGGCGCCGTTCAGCACTGCGCCGAAAATCTGTTCCGATGCGAGACAGGCTGGAAAACAGCGAGAAATCATTCCACATGTCAGTGCGGAGTATGAATCAAAAATCGCCTTTTTAAAGGCGGAAAACATTCTCAGGAAAAGAGCTGAAACCTATAAAAAAAAATACATAAAACAAAATCACTTTCCAATATCCTAATTCAGGAATCATGTTTATTTCTTTATTTTCGTTGCACCCATACTATTGATCCTTGGCTAACGAAAATAAAGAAATTAACATGATTTTTAATGATTTAATATTTTTTTTTCGTTACCCCCATATTATTATTCATTTTAAATACACATCAGGGGCCACTTTTGTAGTTTATAAATTTGATTTCGGCCTGTACAGTTTGATTTCAGATTGCATTAGAAAACACATAGGAGCGTCGCTCGCTTTCCCATTGGGCCAAATAACGGCGCCTCTTTTAAATTGACAAATCACAGAGCACGCTCAGAATTTTCTTTTCCCCATAGAGCTCTAAAGAGAAAGTAGCTCGCGCTCTGATTGGCTAAGCTGGCTGAGCCCCCGCCGCTTCAACCAATCAGCTCGTTTCTGCATTTTTACTGTATTTTGAAAATGTCCCCTTTGAATATGATTGGTCAATTTTTCTCCATAGGATATAATGGGACATTGTCGCTCCTATTTGATTGGTCAATTCTCCTCCATAGGGTTTTAAAGGGACATTGTCGCTCCTATTCTAATTGGTTGGTTTATGCCGACCAATCATAATAGCTTAAACAATTTGAATTACTGTATTTCCCGGCAATTCTCTCTATTGCAATTCCCTATGTAGCGCCGGTCTCGGCGACAAACGCGTTGTTCGGGTTTTTAACTGCTTTATTTGTAAAGAAGGGTTCGGCTCTTTATCTGACAATGTTTTACATTTAATAAAAATATTTTTTTAATTAATACTTCATGCCGCACGGCGCCAAGCGCCCATCTCTCCATAGACTATAATGGGAGAAGTAGCTCGCGCTCTGATTGGCCGGGATAGCCAAGCCCCCGCTAGCTCAGCCAATCAGCTCTTTTGTGTCTTTTTACTGTATTTTGAACTGTCCCGCCTTTGATTTTGATTGGTCCAAACTCCTCCATAGGATATAATGGGTCTTTGTCGCTCCTATTCTGATTGGTCAATAGTTCTCCATAGGTTTTAATGGGTCTCTGTCGCTCCTATTCTGATTGGCTGAGCTAGCCAAGTCCCCGCTAGCTTAACCAATCAGCTCTTTTCAGCATTTTTACTGTATTTTGAACTGCCCTGCCGTGGATTCTGATTGGTCAAACCTTCCCCATAGGTTTTAATGGTTCACTGTCGCTCCTATTCTGATTGGCCGGTTTATGCCGATCAATGAGAATAGGTTTCAGAATTTGAATTACTGTATTTCCCGGCAATTTACAATATCATAATTCTTGATATTGTGCCGTTCTAGAGTTTTGGAAAGTTATTTTTTTTTAATTATGTTTATTTTTGAGGTTGAACTCTTTTCTGACACTGTTTTCCGCCTTTATAAAGGCGATTTTTTCGGAATCATACTCCTGCTGCACGGAGCGGAGCACCAAGATTTCTGTTGCGATCTTCTATGTGTTTCCTCGTATGTTCCGATCCTGCTTCATTTCGCCGGAGCATTTAGACCAAAACAAACCAGGTCTGCCTGTCGGAGCCTCCGAGCGCTGCATTGCGCCTCGCTTTGCCGACTCGCGATCGTACATGCCTCGGAGTTTTCGAGCGCGCCGCGTCCCGCCCCGGAACGCCTACCCCACGCCCACACCGCGCCCATTGCCCGCCCCTTCATGCGAGGCGCAGCTGAAAGTGGCGAATGCTGCGCCTAACACCGCATCCCTGCGTCCGACAGGGGGATTCGGGCCCCCCGCTCCCCCGCTCCACTCCGTATTTACAGCGGAAAATGCTCCATTAAAATGTCTCACCTAACTACATAAAACTTCAAATTCTCTGATCTAACTAAGTTGTAAGGATCACAGGCTAACAGTAGAGCTCGTACTTGTGAAGAATAGTAAATAATTTCCTAGCTGTTTGCTGACTTGTTTGGACAGAGGCAGAGCGGAGTCCTACTGCTATGAGACGCTCTGAGAGACACTGATCATGATCAGGAAGGGCTGTTCTATGTAAAACGAGGTCATGTGATTTTTCCAGCCAATCGCAACCATACACATCCCAGTCATGACGTCGCACACACATCTCACCCTGCTCTATTCTGTAAGCTGATTTGCTGGCAGCCAAAATGACAGGAAGCGCCGAAAATGCGCGATATTAATAGATTATGCACAGATTTTAACCTAAATTATCGCGTGATCTAAAAAATCCGATCAACATAAATACCGTGCCGATTTCAACTTTGTCGATAATAATCGCTCAACACTAATCCCAAGCTTTTTGTGAGTAGTGTATATAATATTTAATTTGCAGCTTGCTCCCAGCTTCAAACTTTTTGTATGCACGTGTTTTCTCCCAATAAAACATGCTACATGTTAGGTCTATGTGTTTGGAGTTCTAGAGCTTGCCACATGTGTTCTGCTTTTCTCTACACTTGAATACAATCTAAGTGATTCTCTGCCTTCAAACTGCCTTTTGTGAGCTGCCCTCTTTGGATTCTCACCCTCATATAGTTACTCTGATTTGCCTGTAAAACATCATCCCCCCATGCTGAGATTTCATATTGAGAGAAGGGAGGGGAGAGCAGAGAGAGAGCTGTCAGAAACAGCAGCAGTACAGATATTGTATGTTTTAGATTTAGTAGTCCAAGCAACTTACCCAAGTTCTATATTACTAATTTTTTTATGCAGACTATACAGAAATTTACAAAAAATGGGACATCATTTACTTAAAAAACACACAAACACAAGTCTATACTCACAGCTTCATACACTGCAACTGTAAATGTATATTCCAGGTAGCATCGGAGTTTGCTGCCTCTTCCTGGGAATGGTTCAATGTATACCCATTGAACTGTGAGTATGGCCTTGTGTTTTTGTGATTTTTAAGACTATATAGAAAATTGTTTAATTTAGCATTTATGATGTTATTTTGGTGTCTATGTAATGACCTGTTTTTAACCATTGTAACCAATGAATAATACACTGATGTGATGTACATTGGATCTGTGGAAATATTAAGATGTGTACATGTAACTACTCGTGTAAGGCCAGAAAGAAGCATGAAGAAACTCAAAACGACCATATGTCAATCTTTTCATAGTCCTCGGCCCACGACTATGCTCATGACATGTAATGGATGACTAAATAAAGCAATGAAGCACGTACCACTGACTGCCACAATTATTTCTCCTGCTGGATATACTATACCACATATTTGACATGGTAAATAAAAAGGATCACTTGATGGAGCATCATTTCCCTCAGATGTGAAGGAATGTATAAAGCAAACTGTGGCAATTGAGTATGTTCTTCTCTGTTGTTATTTTTATTACTCTTGCTTCTTTAATATAGATATTATATATTATAATAAATCTTTTTTTGTACATTCTACATAATTGATGTATCTGAGGCTGTTGATTTGATTCCTGCTTGCTGTAAAGCAGATTGTTTATATTTATTTAGCATTATTGATGCAAATTGAGCATACAGTGAACATAATTTCTGTTTAGTCAGTTGAATACAAAGCATTGATGAAATATTAATAGAAACTCAACTTTTTATGTTGTATGAACCAGGGGCAAACAAATTAAAGAATCTAAAAAAAAAATTGGCACGGTATAAATAAGGGTTTCTATTGGCTTTACTCACTTGTTGTTTTATTACACATAAATAATGAAAATGTATTGGATCTTCCTGAATTATGTCTCACAATATTCTATTCTGCAATTTTTAAATTCTATAAATTATGGATCTCCAAGGTGACAACAAAGGCTGTTATTGCAATCTTGTAGATTTACATCATTAATGTTACTGAAGCTGGAAAAGAGATGTCAAATTTTGTTGAAACTGAAACACCTATCGTTTGTAAAGCTGAACTTGAAAACCTATCAGTTTAGATTCACCTTTCTTTTCAAAAACAGTTCTATAATTATTATTATGTACCCTTAGGGAGACATGTATGATCGTTTTTTTTGCCCTTTTCTGGCGTAAAATGCGCCAAAATGAGCAGTCTACGATGTCTAACACGCTTAATGAATGTCTTAGGCACAAGGTTCATAAAACACAACACTTTTTAATGTGCATAACAAGAAGAGGTGTTCTGGGGGCGTTCCTGGGGAATGTCGCACCACTCCCGTAATATTAGACACATATATGAATGTGGTTCAGCAAAACTAGGCGCATTACTGCTCGGACAGGCAGACCTATTTCAATGTAGTCTGCCTGAGCCTGAGGAGTGGAAGTGGAGCTACATTTGCCATTAGGGCAAAAAATGTCCCTTACTTCTCAACTTACACCAGTACAATAATAAACAGTTATTTCTGATAATTATCAAACTGTATAAAATTACATTATTTACATTTTATAAAAATGTTATATAAAATATAAAAATATATAACATCCCAAAAATCTAAAAATATATTCTATAAAATGCATTTAATTTTAACAGAATCTAAAACTAGTTTTACATTAAATAACCCACTGATGTTGTTGTTCAGATTTTACAATTTTTACTACATTAAATTTTAAATTAATTTTTGCTGCTCCACCCTTTATTCTACATACAGTAAGAGCCAGCACACCAAAGGTCTTGCTGGGACCGTGGTCCACCAAGTAGGATCAGTACCATAGTTTCTATTCACTGACATGCTATTCTAATGACTCTATAGCCTTTATACATGTTAGGCGCATTACTAATGCACCTAAGTTTCATAATGCGCCTAAAACATAGGTGAGGCACGTCGAACTTTAGACTCCATTTAGAATCGCACAAAAACCACTTTCATACATTCAGGCGCATTATACACTGAAAACAAGACTAAATAATTAACTTCAAAGCGCCTTCCTTCATATATGTCTCCCATAATGTATAATCTAAGGAACTTATTTTATGAGGCTCTATAATAAGATTCTATAAGAAAAAGCCCTGTATTGTAGTGATGTAAATGCTATATACAAGTTAGTAGATGTAAATTTGGCAAGAGTTGAAATATTTACATTTTAAATCTACTGAATGCTGTGTACCAACTGATTTCTTATTATTAAATGCTATGCATGCGCAAGTTTAATTGCTTTTTTCACGTTACATTGATTTTACGTACTAAAGCTTATCATTATAATATTAGAGTTGAACTCTTGCACAGCATGGCAAAATAAAGAGTCTATCCAATTAAACCAAAGAATTAATTGATTCAGATATGAAGTGATAAAAACACAGTGTGCTTGACACTCCTTGTACTAATAGGAACATTAAAAGTGATTTACTAATATGCAGAAAAGTGTGCACTTCACTCAAATTGCAAATTCTGATGTTGTGTGTATTTTATACAAGAAAATGGTAAGTGATAAATTTAGCATTATTTGGTAGGATGAAAGTCATACTTCTCTTGTGACCTCTGGATTGCAAGCCTCATTGACATTACCAATGTGACAGTGATTGACTGCAAGGGTCAAGACAAAATCAACTTTGAACATAATCTTTTTTGCTAGTTTATACCATATTCAGACTCAAATTATTCAAAAAAAATTATGGAGCAAGAAACTGCCTTTAATCTGCAGAAAAAAAGTAGCTTTTATTATTACTTATTACTATTGTACAATATTTGAAGCATTTAATAATGAAGAGAGTGCTTTTTATGACACATATACTTCTCTTTTAAGAGTAGATGATAAGCAAGTGGTAAGCCCATACATGTTTTAAGCTTTCAGTGACCACTTGTCATTAATAATACATCTGAAGAATGTTTAGTTTAAAGTCCTCATTTCATGATGTTTGCTTACTGGGTTGAATACTTGGACATTGGTTACCTACACATTCATGTAGTAATAAACTTAATTCCATTTCCTTTAAAATCATTATGTTTATGCCAAAAAACAGCACATTGCTGTTGTGTCCAGAAGCGGATATAATTCTGATCCTGGACAATTAACCGTCATCATTGTGGGGTGCCATAGGGTTGTCATGGCAGCTGGGTGGCCTAAAAAGGCTTAATAGTGAAACACGACTTGGCACAATACACTACAATACAAACATTTTAAAGTCTGTCTACATGGCAGGCATTTCCATTTAGAAATTCATGTGGATTCAGATTTAAAAAAAACAACTTTAAAACTATCCCCATAGACCTCAATTGTAAATTTGTGTTATAGTCCACATGACTGAGGGCGTAATTCAAAAAACATATAACATGCTCAATCTTCTGCCATATTTCACTCGGAAAATAGCGGAAAATTTATTATTGAAGTCAATGGCATGAAAAACAACCAGAAAGCTTTGTGACACGCTTTTTGCCTCAGATTTTGGTGCAGATCTGCACCCAAAAACTCAACAGTGCTCTGTGATACAAAAATAATTGAAGAACCGAATTCACACCAAAAAAATACAACTGAGTTCAAAAGCCTAGGGGTTTTGTATACACTACTTCTCAAATACTCATCGGACAATGCGGTTTTGGGGCTCAGAATGTGTCGAGTATATTTCTAATTTATTATTTTAAAAAACAAACACAAAACATAATTGATACAGCTGCATCTCCAAATATGAAAAGAATAAATTGTATGTACCCCA